>MU123771.1:6187-29411 GCA_014904935.1 Melanogaster broomeanus | reverse complement strand
GATTATCTAATCTTCCACACATGTTTCAAGGTCTAGCAGCTCATTTCTCCACCACATTTGATTAGTTCTTTTTTCTAAGTTTGTAGATTAGGCTATGTACATGTCACAGATCATAAGCTATACTTTTTAATATGTTTTTTATTGTGTGATGAGTAGCAATGGGTTGATTGAGCTGGATGGTTGAAAATTTTTCAAACTCAGCTGGTGGCGGGGGTTTGCGTGGGCTCCCAAACTCGGTGCCCCACTTGTGATCGAGTCCGAGTCAAGCTCCTGCTTTGCTCTGATGGTAGCTTTCATTTTCCTCTTCTTCCTGCCAGCCACCATCACATCTACTTCTCATGCTCAGCACTGGGGTCTGCCCTACTCATGTGCCACGTCTCGAACTAGTGTTTGCCGCAACTTCAAGCCAGTATTTTGTGTTTGCCTCTTGCATATCCATTTCATTGTTAATGTACATGCTGCCAGTACAACAAATGTCGCTCAGCTTACTAGCTATTAGTGAAAAAAAAAATCAAAAATTTGGTCAAGCCATCCTGTAGTTATTGCACTTGAGTCGTTTACAAGTCGCGAGTCACTTGAGTTGCTTCAAATGTGAAACTGGGTTTGTATCTCAAGAATGGTCACACTGGTATTATCATCCTTTTCCTCACTGATAGATACCATTGTAGACATATATTTTTTTGGGTTGTGTCAATTTATAAAGAAATGAACATGCTAGAGGAGATGAGTCGAAATATCCAAATTGAAGCTGCGCAATATCTTATCTCATGCGTGTGTCGCAAACATCCACTGCAAGCTAATCCCTCCAAAACTGATACCGGCATGGAAGAGGAATCGCCGGCATCTCGGTATGTATCATTTTAGCAATGCACTATGCGGTTTCTCATTGTTTGTAGCATGGACCTCAAGTCTATCACGGCCAAGCCAGACACCAGCGACTTCTACTATGGAATGCCCATAATGCCGCGAAGGAGGTGAGTAATCGACTCTTTAATCTTCTCTTCTCTCTTGGAGCACATGAAAGACATCGGACACGACATTGTAGTCCTTGAAACCCCCCCTGGCACACCATCCCTAACTTCGTGATGGAGACTTGGCAAGACCAGTTAAGGGCGAAATAGTATCACTGGCTCCAAGTCCCACAGCCAGCTGCCATTAATGGGTATGAAGTTCCCACAATTGACATTGGTGAGGAACACGCTAACTACTTAGTCAAGATGGTGGATCGCGACACTAAGCTTCGACATTGTCCAGCTGTTACCTAACCGCCCAGTAAGCATGCCAGTCGCCATTCAACCATCCATTGAGATGAAATATACCTGAAGTTACCAACGATGTCGCGAACCACCCAACGCTACACTATGCTCATTTCTCGTTCTTGTTTTCTTGCCGTGGATGACTCCCTTGCTGAGCTTGGGGCGAAGAGGCCATTGCTGGAATCGGTAGCTATTGAAGTTCCTGACCCAGTTGCTCATTAAAATATACTTACTCAGTCCACCCTGACATATTATCAATAAATTCCGTGGATTGATGAGAAGAGGTGGCTGTGGTTCACTAGCGTGAGTAGGTCTGGTTAAGTGGCTAATATGCCAAACGTATTTATTGAAAAGAAGATGAAATAATAGTAATGTAAGGAGACAAGGCTCTCCTTCTAACTGCCGGCTATTCTTCAACGAGTGCTCGAAGTTATAATCCAAACTTAGCTTTTTGTTCTTGGAAAAGATTCATTCACACAATCATCAAGTATAGTCCTTTCCTGTGCCGTCACTCCCCATCGTCAAAGCCTTTTTATCCTGACCTCTACTAGCCTGACCACCTTTTCTGCTATAGCTTCTTTAGGTTCTGAAAGATTATACACCCCAAAAGCGCCACTACGTTCCATATGAAACTGTAGTATTGACCGCATGAAGTATATGAAGCTCACACCATAGTACAAAATAATATTGTAGGCCTATACCTATAAGATGCTCGCCTCCTCTATCTATATTTGCTTCTGTATATCCCATCAATGAGCTTTCTAAGGGACATAGAACCTATTCATGATTGCTCTCCCATATACAACAACATATAACAAACACAGGTTGTTCATAGAATTGGTATTTTTTATTGTTTAAATCAGGAGAGATGTCTGGGATGGGTTTCAAACATCACTTTAGAAGTTATGTGAATGTATTTCTAGGAAAGTAAGCTTTAAGTATTATACTACCATCCTGAACACGTGGCTCCCTAAGTGCATGAGAGGCGTCATACTAGCAATCCAATATTCGTCTTTCCTTGAAAAGAAACAATACAAAATTCAAACATATGGACATATTCTTCAGGAAGTATTTATGGTTATTGTACAAAATAGTAGCAATAAGAGTTGGTTCCAATATTGCACCAGATGTTTCGATGGAACTAATTATGTGTAATCATGTAGGGAGCAAACCTATATAGTTATATATTCAAAAGGCCCATGTGGCAAATTCATATGGGAATGGTCTTCCTCTGTTTTAAAGCTTCTACCACCTCATTATTTAGTGATATCACCTCCTAAATCACGCACGGCGCGTTGACGGCTTCCCTGTAACTATAGAAGATTTCTCGGTTTTGGACTGGACCATTAATATTTTCCTCTCTTCAAGGGCAGTAATGATCCTTGGAGTGTACGCCGCTTTTATTAGGTGGAATTGACCATTACATATGCTCCGACATGCCTATCACATTCCACCCAATGTCCCAGATGCATTGAAGTACATATTTGTAGTCAACATCAAGTCAATGCTAATGCAATGAAAGGTTTAATATTTATTGGATCATTCTTCAGTACCTTTCATAATACTTTTCCTCCACTACGGTTACATCCCATACCATCTTTAATGTTCAGGTATTTCTCCCAAATTGACACCCAAATGTAGCTCTCTCTCTCAAGTAGTTTTGAGTATGTATCACAGGGAAGCAATACAAAACATATGTAAATACACCCGATGCGTTCTGTGTAGACTTATTCTACACATCCAAGAGATCCCATCGGACCACTTGGTATATGCAACCTAGATAGTAACAAATCACAACAACCTGTTTTTCACCCATCTATCTGATCCAGACCGTTTACAATAGAGACTGCATAGATACAAGAGCTCTGGATCCCCTGGTCACTACATTACAATGGCCACCTAATATATTCTGTGAGCTTTAATCTTGCATAGTTGAATCAGAAAAGTGGTATGTTACCCTCCTCCTGAATAATCTCACCGGATGCGTCACTATGAGGAGGATATGCATAATCTCAGAGAATGCTAGGACACTTGCTTCTTAGGCTGGCTTTACTTTTATCTGGTGACAATAATTGCGGTTTCCCCACTATCAGCTCTCTTGTATAGCCCAATTCTATTGACAATTTCAAATTTGGAGTGTAGCTTTTTGTTTGGTTATGGAGCGGCATATATGATAGGAAAACGTGTTATCGTTTGTAAGTGTGGGAAATATTATTTACATCCTTTATAAGTTGAATAAGATATCATACATATGAATAAATATCTTATAAAACTTATATATAAACTTAGCTTCCGTCTATGGTCTAGACTATCCATTATAAGGGTGATATCACAGCCACAACATAATAATAGACACTTCCTTTTTTCAAAACACCCAAAACATATCCAAATCAGGCCGGAGTTTTGATTTATCTAACTTCCCCACATGTTCAAGGGTCTAGCGCGAGTTGGAACGCAATTCTAGAATTCATTTATGAAATTTATACCTATTTATTCATAAGAGTTCTGGTGAAGGATTCTATAGCTATTAAGAATGAACATTTGTCACAGAATTACCATAGATAAGGCCTTACTATGCTTAAATGGGTAGGATATTCTTTCCCATAGTGTAATAAGGTAAGGTGGTATGTAGGTAGCTAGTATAGCGAGGAATATGTTGAAGGTAACATTCCCATGGTTGAAAATTTTTCAATAAACCTTCAAGCTAGTGATCGCTAAATGAGCTATTGTGTCTTGTGGCTCGGCTTGATTGCTCTAGTGGTTAGTTACTGCCACCGTTTTCTGTCCAGGGGTGTTCTTTTACGCTATAGCTAATCACAGAAATCTTCCTCACCACCTACAACTGCCTACAAGGTGATCTCACAACATAGATCAGTGCCTCAAAACATAAAAAATGGAAATTAATATGCCAATGGGAAGGAGAAGCAGTGCTGGAGGCTACTCACAATTATTGATAAAGGGAAGCAAGGAGGACCCTCACCAATTATGCAAAACTCCCTATCTACAGTAGCCACAGATTATGCATAACTCTGCCAGGGTGTGGTGTTGGAAGTAGTTTACATGAAATATATATACACTAGCCATGAGTTTATCTGGACTCTCTACCCATCATTTAGTGCTTAGAATGTCAAAAATGCGAAGATTGAGTAAATCTCCCATATAGACTATAGTGTTAGTAGTGACACAAGTATGGACCCAACACAGCCACATTTTCGGGACATCATATTCTCGTGGATTGTTTTCACTAATCTCTCACAAGTCTGATGTAAACTCATGGCTAATGTATAGATATTCCATGTAAACTATTTCTAAGTCTCCTATGTAGGTGTGTAGTGTACAATTGTCTGTTTTTGATATGTTTTTTCCAAGTCTCCGATGTTTTGAGATATTTTCCCACGCATTTCATATGTTTGTATTGCTTCCCCTGTTCTCAACACTGAGTGAATTGCCTCTGAAATTCGAGTGGGATGTACCTATGGATGTTAGGTACAACTCTAGATACTTGTATGTACAGATTACTAACAGGGGCATTTATGGTACCCCTATAAGCGGTCAAGAGGAATATGGTCATACAATCATAAGGAGCCCACCCCATGCTATGGGCTTCTAATATGTTTTAGGTACATACAATGCCTTAATTCTGACATAGGTTACCAGTCCATATGTCTGAAATATCAAAATATCGGACCACTTTTTTGTTTTTTCACCATATATTGATTGTATCCACATACCATGCTGCAAGCGCTCATGTAAGCGGTCAAAGATGGCCTATACTATATATATATGATGTACAAATACATTTGATAGGTATATGTAGAGGGGAACAGTGGTATAGAAGCAGAAAACATAGGAGGAGGCCCAGGAGAGCCAATATATTGTCATTTCCAAATGCGGTCATGTTCTGGACGTAGTGGCCGCTTTTGGGATGCTTCTCAAACACTTAGATAATCACACAAGCGTGGCTGTGCTGGTTCGCGTGCCAGCCAAACCCGCCAGATCCCGATTGTGGAGGATCCCTCAGAAGCACTTATGTATGCATAAACTCCCCGAGCACGAGGAATTACCAGCATTTATGCAAAACTCTTGTGCTATAGTAGTCGGCTTGTATCTGACAAAATCTAAGCAAAGGGCAGAGATGCCCGGGACTCAGCCGCTGCCTAAGAGGGCGGAAACAACTATTCATTACCTAAGCAAAGGGCAGAGATGCCCGGGACTGGAGTACATCAGCTATAGGTAATAGACAGTAACGATAATAAGTAGCTCACCTCAGCCGCTGCCTAAGAGGGCGGAAACGACTGAGGATCCAGGGAATAAGTAAAGAACTTATATACTATGGGTGGAGATGTGATCGTATAATTAGCAAGTTACCAGGAACTCGGAACATGTGGAATAGAAAGGATAAGAAAGGAATATGTCAAAGCGTGAGATGACAGGTCAGGTACTCCGGATACCCGGAGAACCGGGCATATCTCAATCAAGTCTGGTCGGGTTTGGTTTGAGCCAGGTAAGACCGGAGATAGGGCAACCGGAGATGGAGTTCCAGGGACGTTATATTTTGTCACTCCCACTCGAGTGCAATCGTAATCCCATGGCTCGTAGGAATGACCAATGCTTGTCCCGGACAAGTGGCTTGGTTAGGACATCAGCTACCATGTCTCCGGTGGGGACATAGCGGATATCGGCTTCTCCCTTTCCAACGAGGTCATCTCGGATGAAATGGTATTTTCGTTGAATGTGTTTCGTCCGGGCCCGGAATTGGGGGTCACGACATAGAATGATGGCGGCTTGGTTATCACAATGGAGGGTGGTTGGACCTTTCTGAGGGTGTCCGACTTCTTCGAAGAAACTCCGGAGCCATGCCAAATGTTGGCCGGCATTGCTGAGTCCTATATACTCCGATTCCGTCGTGGAGAGTGCAACCATGCTCTGCTGTTTACTGGACCAGGAGATAGCACCTTGACTGCTGATGAAGACGAAACCGGACGTGGAGCGTGAGTTGTCCGGGTCTTGTGACCAGCCGGCGTCGGAGTATCCATGAAAGTCCAAGTCCATGGTGAGTCCGGACCCATCGAAGCAGAGTTGCATGTCTTTGGTCGCTTGGACATAACGCAGTACTCGTTTTGCCGCTTCCCAGTGTGCTGTTTTGGGTTTTGCGCTGAAACGGCTGAGTGTTCCGACTGAGTATGCGATGTCCGGACGTGTCCCAAGCATCAAGTACATGAGGGACCCGATGACAGTAAGGTAAGACACTCTTTTGCCTTCGAATGGTCATCTCTGCGATAGTCCGGTCGTCGTCCGGGTCAGTAGCAGACAATTGAGAGTTGTGTGCCATGGGAGTCCAAGCCGGTTTACAGGTGATCATGCCGGTGCGTTCCAGTATAGTCCGGGAATACTGTTTCTGGGAGAGTGATATGGTCCGGAGTTGCCGGTTACGGTTGATTTCTATCCCGAGAATGTATTTAGCTTCCCCGAGATCTCGCATCTTGAAAGCTGGCAGAGAGTTTTGCCTTCACGGAGTCCATGAACTTTCTGGATGTCGCAGCTAGGAGTAGATCATCTACGTAGACGACCAGGAAACAGGATTGATTGTCTTTCCGGAATACGTAGAGACACGTTTCTGCGTCCAGTCGAACAAAGCCGAGTTCTCCGAGCTTCTTGTCTAGGGTCTTGTTCCAGGTGCGTCCGGCTTGCTTTAGACCATACAGTGAACGCCGGAGTTTCCAGCAATAGCCCGGTTGGATTGGGACGCCTTCTGGTGGAGCATGTACAGGTCTTCTTCCAATTCACCATTCAGGTAAGCGGTAGAGACATCCATTTGATCCAACTCAAGGTCATGCTTTGCAGCGAGAGCGATGAGAGTCCGGACAGAGTCAAGATTTGCTACTGGAGCAAAGACTTCTTGATAGTCAACCCCTTCCTTCTGAGTGAATCCCCGAGCGACTATCCGGACTTTGTATCGTTCTACATTTCCGGCTTGATCACGTTTTATCCGGAATACCGGTTTGGATGTGATGGGTTTTACTCCTTCCGGAATTAGCACTGTTTCGTAGACATGGTTGGAATTTAGACTTAGAAGTTCTTCCTCGACAGCGGACTTCCACAACTCTGCATCAGGTAGTGCATAGGCTTCCTTGATTGTTTGTGGAAGGGATTTTTCCGGTTCAGAATCAGCAGCGCCGGCGAAGATGAAGTCAGAAATGTCCTCCATAGATGCAGCGAAGGCCCCGGGGATATCTTGGGGAATGTCCGGGGTTCCTGCTCGTTCTGGAGGTGGTGGCATTTCTGGTTGTCTCGCCTTTCTCGCTTCTTCGTCATCCAGAGTGCGTTGGTAGTCTCGGTTTCGATCTGCCGGTTGCCTTTGACGATTACTCCGGCGTACTCCGGCTATCATCTGAGCTGGTGGTCGATCTGGAGACCGGGCACGAGGCGCTGGTGGTGGAACTACCTGGTGGAAGGTCTGCTGGATAGGAGCATGATTGACTGCCGGGTTTAGATTTAATTGTTCGAGTCTTTCAGCTAGTTCCTCGACGGTAGGGATTTGGAAGATCCTGTAGGAGGTTCGGCAGGTGGTAACATCTCCGGAACTCCCACTGGACCAGGGATCGTGTGGGGCCCTGGTAGCTGGGATCTTCTTCTTCCACATCGCTGTCGTCCGGAGAGCTGAAGTGCCTCAGGGGTAGACCCTCCCACTGTCCCTCAACAGTGGGGTCATCCCATGGGGCGGACTCGAGGTCTAGATATATCTCCGGTTTCGTCAAACTTCACGTGTCGGCTGGAAATGACAGTTCGAGTGTTGACATCAAGTAGCTTATATGCCTGTTGTCCCGGAGTGTAACCGATCATGATACACTTTCTCCCATGTGGTTGGAACTTCCCCCCGCGTTGTTCCTTTGGTGTGAAAGCGTATGCCGGACAACCAAAAGGGCGAAAGAAAGCCGGGTCTACATGTCCCGGTTAAAGATGATTTGATAGGGATTGCTCCCCTTGAGTCCGGAAGTGGGACTCCGGGCAGTGATATGCGCGGCGGTGGCCATGGCATCAGCCCAAAATGATTTTGGAAGCTTTGAATCTTGTAGCATGGTATTTGCTAGACTCGCTAGGGTTTGGTTCATCCGCTCAGCCAGCCATTTTGTTCCGGGGTGTATGGTGCTGACGTTTCATGGAAAGTCCCATCATGCCGGAGTTGGTCCCGGAACAATTCGTTAACATATTCGCCACCTCCATCACTCCGGAGGAACTCGACGTAATTCTTTGAGAACTGTTCGTGTTCCACGTTTGTCCGGAGGAAGGTGTGCATGTCCGTCTTCCACCGGTTGTAGATTTGGATGGCTTCATTCTTGTGCTTCATGAAGTAAACCCAAGGGAAGCGACTGAAATCGTCGACGATGACAATCCAGTATCTGTGTCCTTCTCTAGATCTGGGAGTAATAGGACCTCCAACGTCAGTGTGGATGATTTGGAGCGGACGAGTTGCACGAGTCTCTTTCTGGAGTTCGAATGGGAGCTTTCTCATCTTTCCGAGAGTGCATGCCTCACAGAAGGACGGGACCCCAGTAAGGGTATCAATTCCCCGGAGTTGTCCGGACTTCACCATGTGTTGAATCCGGTCAATGGAAATGTGTCCCATGCGTTTATGCAGGAGATTTATGTCCACTGTTGCATGAGCGGCTTCAGATTTGGATCTCCCGTACTGGACATTTGCATGGTACAGTCCCTGTTGGTATTTTCCCATGAGAACAGGAACCGTGTTTCTTGCACACGACACAAACACCGGAGTTCTCCGGGAATGTGGTGGACAGTCCGGCGATGGAGAGTCGGTTCACGGAAATCAGCGAGAGTTGAAAGTCTGGAATGAGTAGGACATTTGACAAGAGGATTTCGTACTTCTTACCGGATATGATAGAGACTAGTGGGACTGTTCCGATTCCAATCGCCTGAGCGGTGGAGTTGTCCCCGAAAGAGACTGGACGAGGCGGATTGAGTGGGCTGTAAGTCCGGAACCATGACCGGTGTGGGACCATGTGAGAGGTTGCTCCGGAGTCGATGATTAGAGCATTTCTCCCACTGCTGCTTGGTTCCGACGACAGGTAGGCAAGAACGCGCTGCATTAAAGACTTGGACACATTTTCCCTAGTTACATTCGCAGATTCAGGGGAGTCCGGTGAGACCGGAGTAGCCGGAGTAGTGTTCGTAGCATTCGCCTTTTCTCCTCCTTTGTCTGATTTCTTCCACCCTCCAGTTCCTCAACTCCTTTACCCACTTATTGTACGCATGACAGTCAGTGCATCATGGGTGGTGGACTGGTGGTGTTCACACCAGGCAGAGGCGTTTGCACGGACGAGTGAAGACTTTTCCAGGTGGACTTGTTGGAAACTTTAGGGCGGTGTCCGGATGTCCGGTAGGGTGCAAGCCGGGCATCTTCTGCAGTGATCCGGGTTTCAACTGCGTCAAAGGTGAGTTTCGCTTCTTCGACGGTGTTGATAACTGAGGATCGTGAACATGTTCCAGTCCGGAGTTTTCGGCAGGGAGTTCAGAAGGATGAAAGCGAGGAGTTTGGAATCGACAGTGAATTTCATCCCGGCGAGCAGGGACTCATGAGTCCGGAGTGAACCAATGTGCTCGGAGATAGTGGAGGTGCCGTTCCAAGTGGAGCTGAAGAGCTGTTGGAATATGTAGAAGGCGGAGGAGAGGTTTGATTCCTGGTGAATCCCGAGGAGAGCGTCATAGAGATCTTTCGCAGTGGTGTGGGATTGGGTCTTCAGCAGGAGTGCATCGGAGATGTGTTCCTGGATGATTCCATGCGCCTTCTCGTCACGTTCTTGCCACTTCCGGAGATCTTCGTCTGTTGCGGCTGTGCTGGAGGTTGAAGCCGGGGTGACGGTGACAGCCGGAGTGGTTGTGGTGGCCGGAGTGGTTGTGACAGGTGGAATGACAGTGTGGGATCCAGGAACGGCTGTACATCGGTTCCTTGCACGACAGCGGCTACCTTCTCCTTTCGGAGTTTTCCATTGATCCGGAGTTTCCAGATTTGGAAATTTGAGGGACCGATAAGGATCGGACATGTGGTAGTGTCGGTGGAAGTAGTGTTGGATGTCATGATAACGGTCCGATGAGTGATCCGGTTTTGGCCGGGATTGCGCTGAGGGATGCGCGAGAGTTGAGTCGTTTCTGAGTTTATCCACTAGTATGCGCTAGCGGGGCTCATAACCTGACAAAATCTAAGCAAAGGGCAGAGATGCCCGGGACTCAGCCGCTGCCTAAGAGGGCGGAAACAACTATTCATTACCTAAGCAAAGGGCAGAGATGCCCGGGACTGGAGTACATCAGCTATAGGTAATAGACAAGTAACGATAATAAGTAGCTCACCTCAGCCGCTGCCTAAGAGGGCGGAAACGACTGAGGACCAGGGAATAAGTAAAGAACTTATATACTATGGGTGGAGATGTGATCGTATAATTAGCAAGTTACCAGGAACTCGGAACATGTGGAATAGAAAGGATAAGAAAGGATATGTCAAGCGTGAGATGACAGGTCAGGTACTCCGGATACCCGGAGAACCGGGCATATCTCAATCAAGTCCGGTCGGGTTTGGTTTGAGCCGGGTAAGACCGGAGATAGGGCGACCGGAGATGGAGTTCCGGGGACGTTATATTTTGTCAGTATCAATACTTATGTCAGGGTGTGGTGACTTACAATGTTTTCCCTGTTCCTGCGGGACTTGCTCCCTCTCAGAAGCAGCGACGAATCTATTGTTGTTTCGAGGGCCCTGCATATCCGTTCAACTGGAAACACTAGCGCTTCGGACGAACTAACTTACATCTGTGGGCTATTGCCAAAGGAAAGATCTCTGAATGTGACTTCGCATGAGGTCCGAGTCCGCACGATTGCTTTGACCTATGAGCCACTCACCTTTACATACTTAAACCCTCCTGTAACTCCTCGTAGATCATCGAATTTAGCCCCCTTCAGTGTTCTCAGCCAAACGGAAGTCATCGAAAGTCCCGAATGAATTGATAAGTCTCGCGAAAGTCTCGTCTTCATTTTAGCTACTCCCTCTACTCTCAAACAACTCTCGGTGATCTACCTATCCCCTTCGAACTCGTATCTCTCTCGTGTCACGTTCAGTGCACGTCCCACAACGCTGCTGGTTTTGTCTTTGGCGACCTGAGGGCTCCTAATATCATTATCACACAGCAAGGGCAGGTGCAACTGATCGACTTTGACTGGGCCGGGAAGGAAGGCGCGGTCACATACCCAGTTTCGGTATCTAACTCTATCCAGTGGCTGGAGGGAGTACGAGGGTTAGTGCATAGCGGAGCACCTACCAAAGCCTTCAATCTCGCTTATGATTTCTGTACTGCTTAAGCACCACAGGTTTGCGCCGATATATATAGGTGGCGAGTCTCCTTTGACTTTGAGTCTCATAATACATACAATCCCAATCAAATATCCAGTATCATGGCGGTTGGCCAATGGCTAGTGCATCTATGTATCTCGATTGATGATCCTTCTTCCAAGGCATTGTGTTTCGTTCGCGTCGTGGTATATTTGTCCTCGCCACATCGACCATTGCCAGGAAGCGTTTACACGGGATCGACACGAGGCAGGGAGCATCGATATCGATCATCACTAGTCACTCATGGAGAGAAACGCTAGAAATGGCCGAGATGTACCTGACAGTGACAAGGTTTTGATGAAATTGATACCCTCCAAGTTGGTTGTTGTAATCAACGTCTTATGCCTCCTCTGACCTCCCGCCACATGTGCTTATGCCATGGTATGTAGCTCTGAAGATCTTCAACATCTGAGTAAGCTCATACCAGGGGCAGGAGAGGTGAAATTGGAGCGTAAGATAGGTATATATGAACGAAGTGTCAATTATCTGCACTGCAATATAGGAGCCGTGTCCACAAAAAAGGAAATGCTTAGAACGCGATTGACAGTCGACGCGATGTGGACTCACAGTCTCACACCTCGCCCAACAGTACCAGCTCCGCGCCCCGAGCTAGCTGCACGACCATCGACTATTTATATCAGTCACCACTAGCACTAGTCATCGATTATCGATTGCCTCGTGCATTTCCACGTCCTGTCAACGGAAGAAGAAAAGGTTGACCAATCCCATAGAATAATGATGGTCCACGCACACTGACAGTTACCTGCCACATTCCTAGCAGATAAATACCGCGAGCAGCAAGTGCGTGACCCTTGCATCCATTTGTCAGTCTCTGTTGTTTCCCTCCGCTATTTCTGATCTTTAACTTCATGTCCGCCACCGCCCAGGATCAGGCAGCTTCCGCTGCAGAAAACCTTCAGTCCACTCCAGCTGTTAAGAAAGACGGTCCACATTCCACTGAACTTCCGCCTGCTCAAATGGATGCCAATTTTAAGCTCGCAGTGGAGATGAAGGGCCGATTTGTGGGGCCAATGCCTGTCGAACTGTTCTTGGAGAAATATCTTACATCGACTGTGAAGGTAGAGGACTACCCTGCGGTACCCCGCGACGCTTTCAGCAAAGTTGCTACTGCAGTAGATGAAAAGCAGATGTACAATCCGTTCGTAAGTGCTCACACGCGATAGTAATTCCACATGTTTATTCACGCGGTTCTTGTCCAGATACAAGCCATTGCCCCTTGGATGCTCGGGTTGAAGGCCGTGAATACCAGCGCCTCCGCTGCCCCAGGAGATTTCCCATTGAAACCCGACGTCTCCATCTTCAAGAAAGAATACGTCCCCGACAAAAATCGCGCGGACTTCTCAGCCATGGAAATGTTCGTCGAGTTCAAAAAAAGGGGCGAGGATGCACCATTCACGGACCCTCCTGACACATCTGAGGCGGTGCGCCAGGCCGCGATCCAGAGTGGTTCTTTCGAGTCCGCGAGCGTTGATGCAGTGAAGATTCGAGGCCAGCTGACTGCCTACGCAATCGCCCACCACGGTCACCAATTCCGTCATTTCTCTTTCTCCATCGTCATCGTCGGCACACAAGCACGTTTTATACGATGGGATGCCTCTGCGGTTGTGGTCACGGCGCAGTTCGACTACAATAAAAACCCGGAGATTATGGCCAAATTTTTCTGGCAATTCTCTAACCTCCCAGCAAAACTGCGAGGCCATGACGAGTCTGTCTGCCCGGCAGAACTCCAAACAGATGTTGAGGAAAGCGTCAGGAGCGGTTTAAATCTGGTTCCTGAAACGCCCCTGTTCCGGTATAGTGTGCCGGGATTGAAAGGCTATGCTATGGCCCTCGACCACCCTATCCTTCCCGATCCATCGTCGGTCGCACGACGCGCACCTTACCGGTCTGGTTTGTACCCCCGCAGCCGGCTGTTGAACAGCACATCAAGCAAGAACCGCCCATCAAGCAAGAGGAAGCCTTGGCGTGTGATCCTCGATGGGCCGTTGAGCGCGCCGTTTACCTCAAAGACTGTTGGCGGTTCATATCATTTGCACACAATGTCCAGCCGGAGCACGAAATATACGAAATGTTGAACAGCAAAGGTATCCCTAACATTCCGACGTTGGTATGCGGAGGCGATGTGGAAGGCCCCGGCTCCAAGACCGATACACATACGCTGGTTGATGAGCCGTGGTTGTGTGTCGAGCTGAAGGTCACGCCTTTCATCCACTACAGACTCGTTCTCGACGTCGTTGGACGGCCTCTCACTTCGTTCAGATGCACGAAAGAGTTGGTCGGAGGGGTCCTTGACGCTATGAAAGGTGAACTCCAGTGAGACCTGTCTGTGCGCTCGTAGCTGACACTCACCTGTCAAGCTCACTGGTTTGCATACGAACTCCTGCAACTCTTGCACCGTGATATCAGCCCGGGGAACATCATTCTTACCGAGGACGGCAGGGCTTGTTGATCGACTGGGAGCTTGCTAAGACAGTCGGCGAGATTGGAAATAGGCGACGTGAGCGCACAGTAAGTATTTCACGAAATACGTTCATCGCCACTATGATTCAAGTCATCTGCAGGGCACTTGGCAGTTCATGTCCGCTGCGCTGCTCCAGAATCCTGGCAAGCTGCACACCCTTGAGGATGACATCGAATCATTCCTTCATGTGCTTGGCTGGGCAACTATCAGATATATTCCTACTACCACTGCCTATTCTGGGGAGCGGCGCGCCTCCCATTTATACCATTTTTTTTGACGTGGTAGATTTCCACCTGCGAGGCGCTGCGATTGGTGGAGACGGGAAGGCAGACATGCTTGGTCGAGGGGGATATCCACCCGCAACCTTCGAACTCAAACATCCTTCCCCTCTCTTCAGACTACTGCGAGATCTCAGCTCGCCGTTCAAGTCACGTTACATGCTAGAGCCACCCACAGATGAAGAGAGGGCACTGGTGGAGGGCAGGGAAGACTCTCCTGATACCAAAATCAAGCGCTTGTTTGTCAAAGTATCCCAGTACGATGAGGATATGGCTCTTTTGGAGACTTCCGATTGGTTCATCGAAACCCTAGACCAGGCTTTGCACAAGGAGGGCTGGCCTGCTGACGACAAAGCTGAGAAGGGACTCGTCGAACACACCAGCGTTCTATACACTCGCCCACAAATATCATGGAAGTCGGACCAGCTGCTTAGCAGCCAGAGTCAATGGGAGGATTCGAAAAGTGTGGCGAGCGCGGGGTCCTTGAAGCGGGAGGGAAGTACCTCTCCAACGCCAGAGGGTCGAACGAAACGTCCTCGTGATGCACCACTTGGATCAAATGTTCCTAACTAGTTTTTTTGTGTAAAGTTTGTCTGCAATTTTCCTTCCAAATATCAGCCGCTATAGAAATGTGATGATAATCCCCTAAACCTCAGGCTACTTGCGAGGCAGAAGGCCGATACGAAGGTGGACAAGGAGGACAAAGAGTTGCGAGATAGTATCATCCCCACGTCTTGTGAACCACGTCAAACGCACCCAGGTATGATCCATCGTCGCCATTTAGGGGGATCTAATCTAATTGGATTGGGGTTAGACCTACTCATGTGCCGCCGTCCGTTCTGTAGAACGGATGCCACTCCATCCTCATCCTCCTCCTCCCTCCACAACCATCCCTATCGCGCAATTTAGCCGAGAATTGCGTGAGCAATGACGACACGCCATCCTCGACTTTTCCCGCCATCTCGCGCGACAGAACAGGCGACCACAAAAATCAAGGACGGCCCCGTTGCAGACCACCTAGGCTCTGTTTCACGGAGCCTACGTGGGGCCTGCAACAAAAATCTCGTCGATCGGGGAGCTCGTCGTTGCGCTACAGGCCGTTCTTGGCCGTGGTTGGTGGCTCCGGGTGCACTCGCGACCATTCCTCCTGGTACGTTGGCAGCACCATCAGGACCACCTTCAATTATGCTCTAACCTTGTTCTATGGATCCTATTCTAGGGTCTTCAACTCTTGTTTTGTGGAAAACCACCTTGCCGTTGTGGAGAACGACAACGACGTCCTCGTGCACCATCCCCGCTCAGTACTCCCTACCTCCACTGCTTCGCTACGTCGGTCACACCATCACAACCACTCTCTATTTCGACATAGCCTCGTTACATCGACCCTACTACAGCTGGCGGCTTCAAGTCCAACATCTCGCCGTTGGTCGCCGAGCAGTACCAGATAACGAAACCCTTCATTTCTGTGACCAAATCTGGAGAACGTGTCATCGTTGATCCCACCATGACTACATCTAGAATCTACATGGTGAGTTTCCTCCTTCCGGCTATCTTATTCATCGTTATGCATTCTCCCAATCCAGTACTTTTATCTCTTTATCAACATTGGCGCGCTCGTTGGGCAGATTGGCATGGTATACGCAGAGAAGGTACTGTCGTTGTCCCTTTCCCTTCACCTCTGATATTTGATTCTGATCGTTGTATCGCGTGGTAGTACGTGGGCTTCTGGCTCGCATACACTCTTCCAACCATTGTATTTCTTGTCTCTCCCATCTTCCTTTGGTTGGGTTACGGAAAGTACCGCACTTCTCCTCCCACTGGTTCCGTGCTAGCTACTGCGTTCCGTGTTTGGCGTCACGCAGCTAAAGGCCGGTGGAGCTGGAACCCCGTCAAGTGCATCAGCCAACTTACTGCAGACGATTTCTGGGAGAGCGCTAAGCCCTCAAAAGTAGTGGGCGAGAAGCCCCAATGGATGGAATTCGATGACAACTGGGTGGATGAGCTTCGACGTGGTGTTAAGGCTTGCAGCGTGTTCGCGTGGTTCCCTATCTACTGTAAGTGCTGCAACCTCATCATTTCGTGCATGGTGGACAATGACCTTCTCGATGTAATATAGGGCTCTGTTATAATCAACTCAACAACAACTTGACGTCACAAGCAGCTACCATGGACACCCACGGGTTACCTAACGACGTCTTGTCGAATTTGGATCCTTTTGCACTCATTATTTTCATCCCGATCTGTGATCTCGTGGTATGTTACCAACAGTCTTGGTGAAACCGTGACGTGTAAATCATTACTCTTTCGCTCAGATTTATCCCGCATTCGCAAGGTGGGGTTGGAAATTCACTGCTCTCAAGAAAATCGCTTTCGGTTTCGCCACTGGAACTGCGTCCATGGTCTGGGCAGCTGTCGTTCAGTATTATATCTACAAGGTGACAGTTCCTTTCCATGAGTCCCGCCTCAAGGATAGGCTAACTCTAACGACTTTAGACGAACCCGTGCGGCAAGTACGCCGGCACTTGCGTAGATTCAGAAGGATACCCACTTGTCTCGCCCTTGAACGTGTGGATCCAAACAGGATCGTGAGTGTATAGTCTTCTAGAGTATCATTGCTGCCTCGGATCCATTGGCTGAGCATCTGTTAAATCAGATACATCTTGGTCGGGTTCAGCGAGATATTTGCTTCCATCACTGGTCTCGAGTATGCTTTCACTAAGGCGCCCGTGAACATGCGTTCCCTCGTCATGTCCATCTTCCTCTTCACAACCGCTTTCTCTTCCGCGCTTGGCGAAGCCTTTGTCTGTATGTGGCCAAATCCCCCTCCGACACTCGTGCTCCATTGGACGTATCTGACGATCATTCTCAAACAGCGCTCTCCATCGACCCGCTCCTCGTATGGAACTATACGGTCGTCGCTATCCTCGCATGTGTCGCTGGAACTCTGTTTTGGCTTTCCGTTCGCAAACTCGACCAGGAAGAAGACAAACTGAATAACCTGGCCGCGAGCCACTTCGGCCACTCAGAGAAGGAGTAAATCCTGCGGTGTTGCGATATTTATGAATCCCAATTCTCTGCTATCGGCGACAACTACTTTTTAACAGTTTTATACCTTACGTCTCGTAACTCCGAGCATCCCATGATATCTTTCCTCCAGGCCCTCGATGAACGTGTTAATGCGACCTTTTACGATTGTAACAGAATTATTGTACCGCGATCACGCTAGACATCAGTGATGGGGCACCCAAATAACCTTTGCCAATTGGGTTTGCAATAGTAATGGATCATATAGATCATAGACCATCACAAAAGGAATGTCGCTGAGGTACAGCAGTTCATCACGAAGGGGTTATGTCATTTTCACGCGAATCGGTGCTTGTGAAGTGGATCCCTCTTGACGTTGCATGCGATTGATTCCCTGACGAATTCGATGAACTCGATCACGAAGCCGTGGTTTCGATTGCAAGCTGATTCGTCGACGAAAACAAGCTGATCTGCACGGAAATTCTCGCCCACGAATGCCTGGAACGTATTATGGCGGTCCTCATTCCGCTCGAGTGCAATGCGGCCAACCTAACCAAAGCATTTCGTCAGTTGGAGGAAGTTAAAGGTACTAGTAGCTATCAAACTTACCTTCTTCCTTGAACAATCTCTCTGTCGAAGGGCTCATACAATGGTCGTCTCATGAGCTGCCATGATGCCACATGCCTCGAGTACTTCCTGTAGTTCTGAGATGTAGATGTCGGGTATTCGCTCAATACAGCCTTCGAGAAACTAGAATGATATGAGTTGAAGCTATGACGCTAGGTAAGAACACACTGCAATGTCAAGGGGGGTCAATTTTCTGGGTCGACCTCGGATCTCGCTGGACTGCGGCAGTCTTCCACCATAATTTCATTGTCCGACGAATGGTTCTTATGCTGATTCCAGTAGCTCAAGCGACCTAACTTGGGCGCATATGAGCAGACATAGTGACGATCTGCTCTTTTGCTGCTCGCGCAATGTGACGACAATTTCCATAGGGCATGATAGGGCCTCCAGCATACTTGCCGCTGGGTGACTCAGGTGTGAGTCGTGTGACAACCATATTTGGATAAGCATTATTTGTATTACTCCATATGTAAACAAAAATCCTAAGTCGAACGCAGCGCGGAGCAATTCATCTAGAAATTCTGTATCACTCCAATCAAGTACTACAACATGGACTCGGAAATACTCGCGTTTGACTGTTGGGTCCATGGTGAAGATGTTGGCAAGATCTTCCCTGTGAAGATTTCCAGCACGGAGACAGTCGGAGACCTCAAAAAAGCCATAAAGAACGATAACCCGGTGGGCTTCCGCGATGTGGATCCGCGCGATCTCGACCTCTACCCTTCCGTCTTCCCGATCATGATGAAAACCTAGAAGACGCGCTCAAGCAGTGGAAGTTGAACTGTAATGCACGCCTGGGTCCACGACGCAGATTATCCGTCTGTTTCCCCAAGTCTGATGAGGGGGAGTGGCTCATCATCGTCAGGGCACCCAGTTCTTGTGCGTCTTTATCACTGTATTCTGCTACTCCTCTGACAGCGAACTGTGCTACCCAGCTTTGCGCACAACCAATCTCACGTCCGTCGTCCCAGACATCACTCTCAATTGTTGGGTGCGCGGTCAGAGCACCAATCGCACCTTCCCCGTAGAGATTTCTAGCACGAAGACTGTCGGAGCCCTCAAAGAAGCCATAAAGAACAAGAAGCCGGTGGACTTTCGCGATGTAGACGCGGATGCTCTTGCTCTTTACAAAGTTTCCCTTGCTAACAATGAAGACCTTAAAAAGACCCTGGAGCACTTGACCTTCGATCATGCAGAACTATTGGATCCAATGGATCCCTTATCTTCCGTTTTCTCTGACGTCCCTCCAAGACATCTTCACATCGTCATTGAGATACCCCTTCCTAGTGCGTCCGATGCAATCTCGCTTGCTTGTGGCATTTCTGACCCTTCCCGCCTGCTTCGTTCATGTAGTGCGATTTGATGCACACCCTCCATCATCGTTCGCATCGCTCCCCCTCCATGGGGTCGAGGCACAGAGGCACGCTTTTATCAGACAAAACGAGCCAGTGGCCCCGTCGTCTAGCGGGAAGTTCGTGACTTTTTCTAAACGCCAAGCGCTTCCCAACAGCCTTATCTATTGTAATCGCCCTCATGCTACTGCGGCAACGATTCCTGCGACATTGCTCCACGCTGCATTCGGCCAGTTTCTTGATGACTGCGAGCGGCACGAAATAACAGCGGCTGACAATTCTTTCGCTCAGGAACTATCTATCGTAATGTCGGACTTTTATGTCCACGAGAACGTGCGGGCCGATACGATTCGCGGGGTGTTCTCGAAGTGGGGACTACCTTTTATCGTCTCCCATACATCGAATGGCTACGTGACGGATGGTGATATGTCTGTGAACGGTTGTCGCTACGCTATTGCCGAGTTCAAGAACGAAGTTGGTAGTACGGGAGCAGAACCCTACTGTCAGGCAAATCTGTACTACTTGGATGCGACGAGGAAATATGCGACGATGATGGGATGCTGGCCCTGCATTATTGTACTTTTGTTTGGTCCGTTCGTTGTTTTTCATTGGGCGCCACAGATAATAACACGTTTTTTAACCAGGACCGTATCTTGCCTTTGCAGGAGCAACATGGAATTTGCGTCCTGTAGTCCAGACGCTCTCTTGCCCCCTCCAAATGCACTACCACCCTACGGATACTGACATGCGGACCAGGGTAGCTCGTCACCTGGGGGCACTCCAGAAGGTTACTCGCACCCTTGAAGAGTATTACCGAGGCCTCACCACCCCAATCCACCCAGCGTCCTCTCGGCTCCAAACTCAGCTGTTCCCGCATCCTACCTATTTCACTCCCCTTCAGTATTCTCATCAGCAAGACTTCGATCAACAACACTTCGAATACTCATCCCAGCCTTTCCAACACAAGCTTATCTTTTTCGGCAAACTCTCCAATCAGCAGCCCATTTGCATCAAATTCGTCCGTCAGTATTCAAAGGATGCCCATTGGTTGTGTGCATCGGTGGGATGTGCACCTACTCTGCATGGTTTTGAAGCAATTCCTGGGGGCTGGTTCATGGTTGTTATGGATCGTCTCTCAGGGGAATATGTCGAGCTTCACGAGATCATCGCGACTGCCCCGCCCCTCGACAGCATCCGAAAAGCCCTGACCCAACTGCATCAAAAGGGATATGTTCATGGTGACATTCGCACCACCAACATCATGGTGTCGAGGTCTGACCCGAAAAAGTTTATGTTGATCGACTTCGACTGGGCAGGCAAGATTGGGGAGGTGCTATATCCAATGAATGTGTATAGAGGAAAGAAACTCTGGCGACCAGTTAGTGCAGTTGATGGGTGTCCTATCACGGCTGATCATGACATGGATATGTTGGATCACATTGCTGGGCAGTACTTGGAACGGAGGGCAGATATCGGGATGGACATGGATGTAGGTACCCTGTAGGGGCAGATTGCAATGTTGAAAGAATCCAGTAGGCCTCGATACTTATGGAAAGCCAGACAACCGTGCTCATGTGACTGGGCTGTTACATTCTTTGGTAGTAGCACTTCTATGCGTATCGACCTCATGCGCGAGGGAGCAACATCAGCAAAATGCAAAGGTATATACAGGCCTGCACAGTTGGTCACAGCGGCTCACAGTCTCACAGCTAAGTCCCCCTGTACAGAACTCCCACAGCCACTCACAGAATTCTGACAGCTTTTTCACAGCTTCTCGACAGCTTGATAGTTTCTCGACAGTTCTTGACAGTTCTCAACAGTTCTCAACAGTTCTCAACAGTTCTCAACAGATTCTCAACAACTTGACAGGCTTCCACAATAGTGTCAAAGTCATTTATTATTATTATGAAGTACATACTCTACAATTCTATGGCAAACTTGGTGATTGGGTACAGGTTCAGGCAGGGTTCTGGCTAGGCAACTGCAGGGGTATCCCCCGGGGTATCGGAGGTCATACCCCTACCCATACCCAGCAAATACCCATACCCCCATGCAGGGTAGGGGTATATGCTGTGGGTCTGGAAAAGTGGACCCTGGGTACAACATACCCCAACCCACGGTGGGTATACCCATGGGTACCCTCATATACACTACTATGAATACAGAACAAGTACTATGCTACAATCACAAATGTTAGTCACTGAGCTACCTGCCATCATTAACATAAATATTGTAGTGCTTACCAGGAACATTATATCATCTTTAAGGTTTGTGGTGGACATGATGTGTTGTGTGAGTGGGAGATACAGCCATTTATACCCACATGCTATATACCCCAGCCTGGGGGTATGGGTAGGGGTATGGGTATCAGAAGGGCAGACCCCTACCCCTACCCACATGATACCCCTACCCATGACCCCGGGGTTTTGTGATACCCCTGCAGTTTCCTAGTTCTGGCTAGAAAAATCCCCTTTCGCTTCGGCCGAAGGCCGTTGCGATAGGGGATCAAGCTTTCTTAGGCCAAGCCCTCTCTTCACTGTGGTCAGGCTATACGCGGCATCGCTTGAACTGGTTAGGGGTTTCGTCCTTTTGGACTCATCAGGTAAGGCACACACCCTACAACCCCTGTCTTGTTCGTTACTTTAGGTCTACTCATATCTGGTACTAACGACCGCCTTTTCGCTTTTGCCTTGGCCCACGGGCTAGCCAATTACCATTTAAGGTAGGCGCCTGCTACTAGCGCTAGTCTCCCAGTGAAGGCTCGAGGAGACTCGGCCCGGCGATCCGGAGCAACCGTAGACTACTTCACGCCTCGGTCTAGGCTCATAGTGATAGTCACGTGACGACTTCCCGAAGGAGATCTTGTTCCCACGGGTCACGTGACTTAATGTGTACCGTCCGACTAAGCGGTGCAGTTAACGCATAACCGGGGTTAGCGGCGTTAGAGTGGGTGGAATTCCCACGGTCACATGATCACTTGATCTAGCTCCGGCAGGGTTCTAGGTGTGTGCCAGCACAAGTCGTACTGTCCCCGAAGGGAATGTCATGTGATCCGGTATATCACGTGACTACCTGAGTCCGAAAGGATGCCATGTCACAATTCCTTACGTCATAACGACGCGGTGGGTACGTCTAAGGCAAAGGACACGTTCCGTGTGCCCTCGGCCGTCTCAGGGTAGGATCACGTGACCACAGACCCAGTCGACTTCCCAAAGTGCCAATCCAGGCACGTGACAGGTTCTCAACCTTACGGTAAGACTTTAGTTTTCCCTAAACCGCGGTACCTCTAGGGTTAGGGAGGGGGGACGAACGAACCGAGCGCGAAGCGCGAGGTGAGTGAGGACGAAAAGGATGATAGGACTGGCCTGCAGTAAAGGAGGCGACAGCCGACCTATTTCGTGTTGTTACACTCATCAGATCCTTTTCTTTGGTGAAATATGAACTAGATTATGCGCGTACCTTTTTATATTGTGTGGACACGCGCACGGACCATTCTAAAAACGGTAAGTTGAAACGAGATAGCAGATAAGACACGTCACCTGATTGCTGCGGATGAGTAACGTGAGAGAGTGGCGTATGGCGCTACTAACGCCATTGGCAGGCTATTCATAGAACGGCCCGACAATCCTTAGCCGAGGTCACGTTCACACGTCGACTTCTCGGTACCTGATCTCTTATCTAAGCGATATCAGTATCTGTTATCTTATCAAACCTTATCTAAGCGAACGTTAAGTTGAAACGAGATAGCAGATAAGACACGTCACCTGATTGCTGCGGATGAGTAACGTGAGAGAGTGGCGCATGGCGCT
>MU123770.1:135987-159684 GCA_014904935.1 Melanogaster broomeanus | reverse complement strand
CCTGCTACCCCGTCACCTCAAAATCAGCCCCGTCGCCTCACAAAAACATACCCGACACCTCAAAATCACTCCCGTCACCAACATCAGCCCCATTGCCTCAGGATCAGCCTCGTCGCCTCAAAGTCAGCCCCATCACCTCAAAGTCAGCCCCATCACCTCAGAGTCAGCCCCATCGCCTCAAAGTCAGCCCCATCGCCTCAAAGTCAGCCCCATCGCCTCAAAGTCAGCCCCATCACCTCAAAGTCAGCCCCATCGCCTCAAAGTCAGCCCCGTCACATCAAAATCACTCCCGTCACCTCAAAATCAGCCCAGGATCAGCCCTGTCGCCTCAAAGTCAGCCCCATCGCACTAAGGTCAGCTCTGTCGCCTCAACAACAGCCCTGTCGCCTCAGGATCAGCCCCGTCGCCTCAAAGTCGGCCCCATCGCCTCAACATCACTCCCGTCACCTCAAAACCAGCCCCATCGCCTCAGGACGAGCCCCGTCGTGCTAAGGTCAGCTCCGTCACCTCAAAAACAGTCCCGTCGCCTCAGGATCAGCCCCGTCGCCTCAACATCACTCCCGTCACCTCAAAACCAGCCCCATCGCCTCAGGATGAGCCCCGTCGCGCTAAGGTCAGCTCCGTCACCTCAAAAACAGTCCCGTCGCCTCAACAACAGCCCCGTCGCCTCCAGATCAGCCCCGTCGCCTCAGGATCAGCCCCATCGCCTCAGGATCAGCCCCATCGCCTCAAAATCACTCCCGTCAGCTCAAAACCAGCCCCATCACCTCAGGATGAGCCCCATCGCACTAAGGTCAGCTCTGAGGCCTCAACAACAGTCCCATCGCCTCAGGATCAGCCCCGTCGCCTCAGGATCAGCCCCGTCGCCTCAAAATCACTCCCGTCACCTCAAAACCAGCCCCATCGCCAGCCCCGTCGCCTCAAAGTCAAACCCGTCGCGCTAAAGTCAGCTCCGTCGCCTCAAAATCACTCCCGTCACCTCAAAACCAGCCCCATCGCCTCAGGATCAGCCCCGTCGCGCTAAAGTCAGCGCCGTCACCTCAAAAACAGTCACGTCACCTCAAAAACAGCCCGTCGCCTCAGGATCAGCCCCGTCACGTTAAATCAGCCCCGTCGCGTTAAAGTCAGCCCCGTCGCGTTAAAGTCAGCCCCGTCGCGTTAAAGTCAGCCCCGTCGCGTTAAAGTCAGCCCCGTTGCGTTAAAGTCAGCTCCGTCGCCTCAAAATCAGCCCCATCGCCTCAGGATCAGCCCCGTCGCGTTAAATCAGCCCCATCGCGTTAAATCAGCCCCGTCGCGTTAAATCAGCCCCGTCGCGTTAAAGTCAGCCCCGTCGCGTTAAAGTCAGCCCCGTCGCGTTAAAGTCAGCTCCGTCGCCTCAAAATCAGCCCCGTCGCCTCAGGACCAGCCTGCCACCTTAAAATCAGTCTCATTGCCTCAAATCGTACTTCATTCACCCGCTCGTGTTAGATATTATATAGTTTTTGTTGTAGCTAGATACATGAATATAGTAAATGTTAGACCTCACACAGTATAACCAGTAGAACCAGAACTAGTAGTTAGAAAATATTGAGCCTGTCGAGTACTGTACAGCACTGTGCAGTGCTGTACAGGTGCCGTGATGCTGTCAGCCGCTGTGGAGCTGTGAGCTGCTGTGAGCTGCTGTGGGGAAACTGTGGGAATGCTGTCACATCACTGTGCAGGGGGGGACTTAGCTGTGAGACTGTGACCTGCTGTGACCTGCTGTGCAGTACTGTACAGGCCTGTATCTTACCTTAGGGTTTTGCTGATGTGGCTGTCGGTGTCGCTTGGAACGTACTCATGGTCCGTTGGATCAAGATGTTCACACTTGAAGTCATCGTCGCTCAATAAATCTGTGGAGCTACTAACAAATTCATTGTCTCGTGGTACATCTGTAGTGTGTGATTGAAGTTGCGTAAGTTTCGCAAGTAGACGACGACGCTTGGCAGCTTGACCCAGCACTTTGATTATGCTCTGAGTTTTTCTTTTGTCTCGAGGGCGTATTGGACTCTCGAAATGTTGTCCAAGGCCGTGTGTGCTGAGCTGTGCCCTCCGAGTACCTGGCCTGGGAGCCATCTGAGTAGATATGGCGTACAGTAAGAACAGAGATAATTGAAAAGGAACATAGGATATCGATGGGACATAAAATATAAACATCAGTCGAAACAGGTAAAAAGGTTGCCCAGTATAATGTTCGTGAAGGAGGAAAGTCACAGAACAGCCCTCCTTGGATGTGCTGTGGTGTGCTGAGGAGACATCAACAATATCTCGTTGGGGTGTACACGAGGTTCCGAGAGCCCTCCGATATGCTCTGTAGAGGCACGCTAGAGGTACAGACAACGGACGAGGCGATTGGGAGTCACTGGGAGTGCGGGGATGTCCGAAGGGATGTGAATCAGCACAAGAAACGGCCTACAATAGGATATTGTATTATTAGGTGAAGTCTATATCGGGAACATCCCTAGATGTTTGGTCTAAGAGACCTATTACTGTCTACAAAGAAAACCGGTCTGTGAGACCATTATTGCCTCCGAGAAGTGCTGCCTGAGGTGCCCCAACGAGTCGAAGGACTCGTCCGTGTTCAACGCTCACCCGTCGTCGCTCAACGCCACCCCCGATAGCCATCACCATGTACTCAACAAGAAGAATTTAGAAGTTGCTCAATTGTTATTTTTCGGATGAGTCTACTATGGATTTCGTGACCCGCACAAAACCACGGCGTACCCGAGTAGTAGTACCCGCGACCTTTTTTTTTTGGTAATCTCTACCTGCACTGTGACACTAACCAATGATTTCATTCGCCGCAAATATGTACTCGCTGTCTCCACATTCCCATCTACTGACACTGGACAGCCACGTCAGCTTCTGTGGCCACTGGCCACATTCTCCCCTTCGCTCTCACGACGATCTTCAACTTCAACACCTTGGACACCACATGGTAGGATCGGGTCCCCACCTCGTCCATGGTGCGTGCCCATGCCATCACACAGCATCCGCAAGTAGGGAAACTCAGTCCGTTGAGGAGTCGAGCAATGGACTTGTGTGGTAGATGCTGGTTCGCTGGGTACTGGGCCTGGAGAGTCACGGGTGATGCCTGTTCCTGAGTTCTCTGGCAAATCGGCTTGTTGCGTGACGAGGGACTGGAGGGAGCATCCTGTGGAGCTGGTATGTTGTTTCTGACTTCGTAATCACGCTGCTGATCGCTATTTGTTTCCATTCTGCTCTCCCCCTCAATCCGTGGCCTATGCCGCTCTGACGCATCGCTTTCACACTTGTTGAAGGATACATTGCGCTCGATGGAGACAGTGGGGCGATCCTTGCTGTACATTCCATGTGCACCGCTTTCTGCATCAAAACCAATGCAGCAGACCCGCGCATCAAGCTTCGAGCCGGAGTCATCATGGACCCAAACTCGGGCTCCCCATACAGGTAAGTGGGCCAATACAGCCTTCTCCCCATCAACAGCTTGTGCAGCATCTTGCCGTTGAGGACGCGGGATGCTGTGCAGTTCTTCACCACATGACGTGAGTTAACGCTTCACCCCATAGATTCTTCAGGAGTCCTGTCCGGGGGTTTGAACATCCGAAGGTCCCCAGATGTCCATGTGCACCTCGTCACCGAGTCTCTCGCACCGTTTTGGCTCGCGAATATTCCTGATGCCGGGTTCCTATATTACCTTTCCAATTTATTTGTAACTAGTTAGCAAGCAACTCAAATATAGATGACCCACAGGTACCCACGGGTCTTCACCTGTGTACCCGAAGGTCAACCCGTACTCTTGTGCCACACCGTGAACTTGCAACAAAAGTATAAAAATCTCTCGACACTCCCTCCCTTCTCCCTCCCTGACCAACGCACGCACACCGATATTTGCCATCTGCTATAGGGGCTCTCAGGGTCACCAGTGGACGTGGCCTGCAGCCCACGATGGACCATATCCTCGAGCACGGCGAGGAGCCCATGCCTGATCCGGGTGCAGCATCGGCATCGGCGAGTCACGATCAGCCGATAGATGTCGACGAGGACGACGAGGACGCCGCGGCGGTCCGGGCGCTGACTGACGGAGGCGACGTAGAAGCGAAGGTGAGCGCGTAGTAAGTGTAGGGATCTGGTATGCCCGTGGGATGAGTGCGCTGACATGTTGGTTTCTGACCCGCCCGCGTTCGCTTATGCTCTGTAGAGCATCAAATGTTCAATCTGTAGCAAGACGTTCTGAAACACCGCGCTCGCCAACTATCACGCAGAGAAGAGTGGGCACGATCTGTGCGAGGAGTCAGATGGTGATTCGGGCCACTGGGACAAGCGAAGCAAACAGATGGACGAGTTCATTAGAAACCACAAATGCAACAAGTTTTTGCAACGCTCTTGACCTATCGTTTACCTCCGAAATTTAGACCACTACTCACACTTGATTAGCATCTGTGTTCAAACACCATAGCCATGATCATATCATGCGTTCAAGTAACAAAGGCTCTGACTACATGAGAGGCAGCATTGCTGAGAATACAGCCCAGACATTTTGTAGCGTCAGAGCTGTAAAGTCAAGTGAGTCAAAGACAGCCTGTGCATGCACATCATAACCAGTATCAACGAAACGAATCAAGTCCACACCCCAATGTCCTCCGTCAACTCCCTGACTAGCCTACCTCTCGATCGACCTTCCTAGGCGGTATCGGCGAAGACAGACACATCGCATTCAATGAACCTGGTGCAATGTGTCGTTTCTGTTTCTGAGCGCTGAAAGTTGATCCTCTCCTTGCCGTTTCCACTCCGTATATCCCTGTTTCGTGCATGCTCCATTGACATCGCTTACTTTTGGGTACAACACTCGATACTGAATTCCATGATACATATCCGATACTCCATGTACTGACAGGCTCCTCGCTCGCCTCGCGCACGCGCACCAAAACCCTCGCCTACGACACCATCCTCGCTAACGCACGTTTCTTCGGCAATGACGTATCGAAGGTCCCAAGGATGGCGCTGACGGTGGGTGTCGCCGCTGTGTTGGAGGCGAGGGAAGTCGTCGTTGTCGTGACGGGTCTGAGGAAGAGCTTGGCGCTGAGTAAGGCTATTGGTAAGTCGGGGTGATTCTGCACTGATCGCAGAGCTTGGGGGATTGGCGACGAACGCATGCGTGATCCTGACTTTTTTCTTCCTCCCTTTTTGGTCGGTGTCGGTTCGGTTTAAAGAAGAGGTCGTGAACCATTTGGTGGGCGCAATTCGTTGCTCGTATCGTGTATGCGTATTCATTAGGTCTGCCCGGACGCACGTTTGATAACAGTGGACACTGTCAGCGCTTCAACTCCATCCTTGGGCATTAATCGTGGTCCAGGTTGGCTACTTGCAACATGGTAATAGTTAGAGGGCATCAGTAGTAATGGAAAACTTGACGCAAGGGAACTTACATGTACAACATTATGATGTAGGCTTAACGGAATGGTGGAGATGCCTACACGAGGCGCTTCTTGGCCACATGGCCGCGTGCGGAAGATGGTTCGCCGGCGTGCCGACTTGGGTGATTGGAAGTCGTGAAGATATTATGTATGTATTGGCCAGCGGCTGTCAACAACGACAACGGCAATAGCATTGAGCCGTTGAAACGTTGAACGCGTTGATCAATGATGTTGTGGAATTGGGCAGTGTGAGCAACAGTTACGTGATAAATAAATAAACAATATGTAATGTGTAAACACCCCAACCGAATCCAAAATTCCAAAATCCAAAATTGAAGCTGGTACAGATGGGCAACCGTATGAGGTCCAAAAATACAGATTATATAATATAATTTCCTATTTTGGTGCTATATCGGCATTACCGTATGGGTTATGATTGTCAAAAATACCTATGGGGTATGGCCTATGGGTTATGGTTACAAAATCCCTGCAAACCAACTCGGGAAATCCAAAAATGTATGTCCTATCAGGGAGTAGTATGCGTTAGGAGGGAGTCTACTGTAATTGGAGAACCTTGGACGGGTCACACTGAGGACGTGGGACTGACCGCCAGCAGTCCCTCTCGCTCTCCCCAGACGGCACGAAAATTGCCAGCGCATCATGGGATCGCACTGTTCGTTTCTGGGATGCACACTCTGGTGACCCAATCCATCAGCCGCTACTGCATCAATCCTGGATCAACGCAGTTACTTTCTCCCCCTCTGGTGAATTTGTGGCAGCCGGAGACTTGGATGGAAAATTATCCATATGGCGTGTGCCCTGGTGGGACGAAACTCAAAAAAAGGTGATTACGCTGTGCACCTATGTTCCAACGCCATTCCTGACTGTGTTCATGGTCGCAGGTGTATGATTCTTTACTCGACGTGCGTCATCCCAAACGTTTCGCACCTGCCATTCCGACCGTCGTCTCCCTTAGCTCCCAGCTGTGCCCGCTCCCAAGCCTCCCTTGAGCATCCATGCCCAAGATGAATTCGACTTCCGTGATGTACGCGTTACACATATGTAAAGTCGTCTTGTGGTCCAACTCATAGTTGTAGTCATCCACCCGCCCAACCTCTCGTCCTCTTGGCCGCTCAGCACCGGTAACACTGATTCAGCATCTCTGGCGTGGGCTAGTGGCTCGCGACTCACCGTCCTCTCCTACGCAACCAGCCATGGAAGGTCGACCTACATCTCAAGAGCGGCATTTCTGGAAATCCCCAGTCCGCACTCCGATAGCAGCCGCTCAGCTCACACAGGTGATGTTTCTCGTTCACGTTGTCGCATCTTTGTCTGACATTCAAACGATTTACTCAGCGGGTCGTAGTCGCCAGAAGACGCAGGAAGGAGAAGAAACACCGCAAGTCTCATCAACCACCACAACCTCAGAGGCACACAGGTGCGGACACATCCCTTCTATATCACTCGTCTCAGCCAACTTGTCATTAATCCTTCTTCGATCCTTCAAATGCCGTCGCAGGTCCCTCCTCATCCCACGCAGAACCGCCAGGTGCTCCACCCAAAGTTGGTCCATCCACTCCTCAAGCCGGTCCATCCACTTCCTCCAAGCCCGCTCCCGAACTACGTACTTCCAGCTTCGTTCAATCTCATGCGGGCTCCGACGACAGCTGGGATGACATGGACGGCTGCGGAAAGTGTCTCGACTATTTCTGTGGCGGTCCACGTCCCGATCGTGAGCGGTTCCGTCCATGGAGGAAGAAATCTCCTGCAGTAATCAAGGCTGAGCAGCGGCTGAAAGAGGACAAGAGGTGGTTCAGACACGTGACGAAGAAGGCCGCTCGCTCGCAGAAAGGTCACACGTCCTCTAATGAGGCAACGTTTGAGCACATCGAGGACAATCGGGTGGGCGACGCCGCTCCTCGACATGACATATTGCAGCCCCAACAGCAGATCGAGTACCTCCACCAACAACTCCACGAGGCCGCTGTTGCGAAGCGGGAGGCGGAGGTGAGGGTGAATGTGCTGGAGAAGGAGGTTAAGGAGCTGCGATATAGCAGCCACAAGCATCGTGACTCACTGGAACGTCGAACGCATTCAGGTATGAACCACCCTCTCAAAAGCGGTCACACTTATGCCCATTCATTCCGTCAGTTGTGACGGCAGATCCCTCGTCATCGTTCGAAGAGCTCTCCTCTACATCGAATGCGAGCAAAGGTCACGATGTACATCTGCCACATTACCAGGATTCGCAATGGGACCACACCAGAGTGACCTCCCAACCACCCCCTCACGCTGAGGAGGCAACTCCCGGATGCATCGGGGATTGCCAGATGGACTGCGCCGATCGCCAACATGGTACCTTGCAACTCCAAGAGCAGATAGAGGTGATCCACCGACAGCTCCACGAGACGAGGCGGAATGCAGATGCGGAGATGGATAGACTTCAGAAGGAGATCAAAGAGTTGCGGGATATCACCCACACGTCTCCCAAACCCCTGGATCGCCAAACGCACTCAGGTACGGACTTTTCTTTACATTCACTGCACTCGAGCCCTTCTAATGATGTTGGTGCTCATTCACCCAATCAGGTTTGTCAGTTGTAGAAGCAGGTCCGTCATCGGCCTTCGCAGAGCCCTCGTGCTCTCCATCGAATGCTGGTCCATCCACTTCCTCATCCCGTTCCTCCACGTCCTCTAGCGATCCTGAAGGAAGTTAATTTAACTTCGCGCGACTTTACGCAGAATGCAAGCCACCTGGACGAGACTCAGTGCCCCGATGTGGCAAGGGATGCGATGGGCGCATGTTTCTTATATTCCTCCCGTTGCTGATTTCAATGTTTTCATGTTCTCCGCATCAGCTCTCATTTGTTAGTCACTTCCACTGCCTATGGGGATTTCTGTATTCGTGTTTTGTTAGTGCTATACATCAGTCCTCCCGCTGTCAACTGAGGAGTACATCACTCCATTTGCGTGCGGTTATTCCTCTGCGGCCGTCTTCTTTTGTGGCGTCAAGCGTTGCCTCATTACTCACCCTACAGCCATGACACTGCCTCTGCACGAGGTCGTCTTATTCGAAACACTCCGGCTATCCCAGAGTTTATGAGTACCGGATGTGCACCTTGCGATATTCTGCCAGCGTTGCCTCATGCACGAGTTAACTCACGCCCGGGCAGCTGAAGATGGATGCGATCTTTGTCTCGCAACCTGCGGAAGGTTGTCGACACCATCTTGCATCCAAGTGGGTCTATGACTACGTCAGTACACCCCCTCCTCCTCATCCCTCCATCTGACCTACCAACCAACATGCGCGCGCATCTAGGCAGGAAGAAGCTTGGCCGGCTTGAAGCAGAAATCAGCGCCTTACGCGCATCCACCATCCCAACCTACTAAGCATCTTGCTGTCAAAAATTTCGGTCCTGTTCGGTTGACGACCCTATCTGAGCAACGCCCTGCGTTTACATTGGAAAGGGTATCAGAGGACAGTGACCGCCGTCGAAAAGACAAGGCTTCTATGGGACATATTTTACCTATTACACACGTTGGTTTGACTGACTCGGACACTTAGACCACAGGATTACCTCGGCCAGATAGTCTCAGGCTTAAACGCTGTGCATTCCAGCGATTTGGTATACGGAGGACTGTTATTTTTCTCCAATGTGAGGGAGGGCATCCTGTCTAACGAGGTGTCTCGACAGGCCTCGATACGACTTCCTCGCGACCCACCAGAAGCTCGTCAAGGTAGGGAGGATGGGGTTCCATGTTCGGGCTTGACTCGCGCTAAACAAGAGTATGACAATCATCAGAGCGAACGGACGCGCATAAGGTACGTACTGCATGTCCGCACTTTGTTTCTGCCTCATGCTGACCCCCCTTGCCATCCCCCTTAGCGGTCTCGAAGCTGAGGCAAACGAGAAGCTTGCAGATGTCTACCAGCATGTCCTCCAACCCAGGGTCGACAGGACTATGGCATCGGAGTTGACTTCGCTGTCCTGGACGACGAAGAGCGTGGTGTAAGTTCATGCCATGTGTCTCGAGCTGATGTGAAGCATCAACTAAAACTCATGCAGAGCAACGATCCTGAAGCTCTCCCCGAGTTCGATACGTGCATCGTTAAGTTGAGCGCGGACATTGAACGCATGGCACCAAACCTCCAAGCTATTGAAAGACTCGACGATGTCGAAGCTAGACTTATAGGGACGGAGAGAGAGGCCGAGAAGGCTCGGAAGGATTCGAAGGCTGCGAGAGATCAGTTTAACGAGATCAAACGACAGGGGTAGTTCTTTCCCCTGTTGATGCCTTCACACAATTGCTGATCGCTGGCGCACATGTGAACTGTTCAACAAGGCATATGTCCATATCTCCGATCGAATTGATGAGGTATATAAGGACCTGACTAAAGGCAAAGCTGCACCTATGGGAGGTGTTGCATACTTGAGTTTGGAGGACAGCGAGGTAGGTTTTTATCGACCAGAGTCTAATTTCATTCACCTCGTGCTGATACTTGTTGGTTGACAGGAACCTTATGCTGCTGGGACCAAGTACCATGCCATCCCCCCTATGAGGCGATTCCGGGATATGGAACAACTATCTGGAGGGGAAAAGACAGTCGCTGCATTGGCACTACTCTTTGCTATTCATAGGTAAGCCCTGATTTTGGACGTTGCGATGATAGCCCTTCTCATTTTCGGGGCAGCTACCAACCAGCACCATTCTTCGTCCTCGACTGAACTCTTCGGGGGTAGTGACGGATTGGGGCATTTAACTAGGTTTAGCACGACAGCTTCTTGGGGTAAGGAGCTCTCTTACATCCACATAACATTCTCCGTGTGCTCCATGGACAGCGTGCTGGCGATCTCGCTGTGATCGGGTCTGTCCAGAGGTAGGTTAGAATGTCAGTGAGTACCAATGAGCAATACACACGCACACCTTCCCTTTTCCATTTTGCTTCTTGGGCGTGAATACGTTGCGGACCTTGGACACGCTCTTCTTCCGGGCGACTCGAGCGTAGTAGATCGTTTGCTAGATGGGGGTGGTTGTAGGAGGTATATTGGAATATAAGCGAATAACTGAGAATATAACGAACATTGGGCAGATCGGAGCTGAAGAAGTCAATGTACAGTGGATCGTCAACTCCTCCGAGAGGTACTACTGCAGGTGCTGAAAGAATAGTGAGAACGGGTGGTACACTATGGTGATGGAAGACCGACATCGAGGAAGTCGCGCAGGGAGGGTGACTTGCTGGGATGCATCTTCATTGTAGTCACTCCCTCTCCCTCATCCTTTCCTGCCACGTTCTTGCTCTTGTCGGCGTCCTTGGTACTTTGCGAGTCAATGTGAGGCTGCAGATAATGTCACGAGTGTTCGTTAGTGGCAATTAAGTTCTAGCAGATTGTCGATGAGCATACATTGGTGAGTTGTTGTAATCAAGAATTGGTTTCGGAATGACCTTCTGAGGATGCAGGGAAGGACATGCTGTACTGCACAGCTAGAATCTGGTGTGCAGAAGGGAAGACGCTCCCCACTTTGAGTGGCAACCAAACATTGAGAATAAACATGGAGGGATCCATGACACGCACTGCCATGCGACACGACCAAGCTGCGCACATGATGAGCATCATCATGCACATGCGTGTTTGAAGTGGGAAACTTACACAAGCGGTAATGATAATGTCGCAGAAACGACTCTTCAACAACTGGAAAAACTTGATCTTGCCCTAGGGTGAGGTGCCGTGCTGGCATTAGGCCGTGAGCAAAACGGAGTGGCCATCATACAGCCTGTAAAGCACTAAGTAACAGTAACTTACGACTTGTGCGTTTAACTGGCGCTAAATGGAGGGCGCTACAGCAGCGGACACTGCCGAGTCACTGACCTCGTGCACGACACATCGAGGCTGTGTGCCCTGGCCACCATTTGTATTAGTTGAGTGTTTTACAAGTTTCTCGCATACACTGCACCCCTACGCTCTTCCACTCACCAACTCTGGCCGCTGTCACTGTTTACTCTCCCAATGATGTCGAACGCGTCGAAAGAGTCTGTCGACCTGATTCCAAAGCCTCTAATGACGATATCAGTGCATGAAGAGTATATCCGGAGAATAGCATACCTCCCTGGGGGAGAACGAATCGTTACGTGCTCCAAGACGATTAAATTATGGAACGTGGAGAATGGCGAGCAAGAAGGGAGATCGATGGAGCACGATGGTGAGGGTCTCGCAATCACGACAGATGGGAAGAGGATACTGAGCGGCGGTGAGGATGGGAGAATCAGGGCGTGGGACGTGGATACGCAGGGGTGCATCGAAGAATGGGAAAGTGGCCCAGGACCTATCAATTGCATTGCCATATCGCCAGATGGTCAATTCGTTGCGAGTGGTGATCGTAAAGGTAACATCCGCGTTAGGGAAATGGAGGGCGGGCAAATCAAACATTCCCTCCAGGGCGGAAGCTTGGTGATGTCACTCTGCTTCTCTCCGAACGGGGAGAAGCTGGCTTCGGGCAGTTTCCATGACGATAAGGCAATTCGAGTATTCGACATCGAGAGTGGCGAACTGATCCTCGGTCCCATGGGTCATGAATACACCCGCTGCGTGACCCATTCTGAGTCTCTGACCATCGTTTCCCTTAGCTCCCAGCTGTGCTCGCTCCCAAGGGTCTCTTGACTATTCATGCCCAAGAGGAATTGGACTTCCGTGATGTACGCGTTACACTTGTAAAGTTGTTGTGTGCTCTAACTCATGGTCGTAGTTACCCACTGGCCAGAACTCTCAACCCCTTGGCCGCTCAGTGCCGATCGTAACACTGGTTCAGCATTTCTGGCGTGGGCTAGTGGCTCGCGACTCACCGTCCTCTCTTACACAACGAGCCACGGAAGATCAGCCTACTTCTCAAGAGCAGCGTTTCTGGAAATCCCCAGTCCGTACTCCGGTAGCAGCCGGTCGGCTCACAGAGGTAATATTTCTCGTCCTCGTCGTTGCATCTCCATCTGACACTAAACGATTTACTCAGCGGGTCGTAGTCGCCAGGAGCCTGAGAAAACGCAGGAAGGAGAAGAAACACCGCAAGTCTGATGAACCATCACAACGTCCGAGGCACACAGGTGCAGATCCATCCCTTCTATATCCCTCATCTTACCCAACCTGTCATTAATCCTTCTTCCTGCTATTAGATCCTTCAAATGCCGTGGTAGGCCCCTGCTCATCCCACGCGGAACCACCAGTTGCTCCACTCAAAGTTGGTCCTTCCATTCCTCAAGCCGGTCCTTCCACTTCCTCCAAGCCCGTTCCCGAACGACGTGCTTCCAGCTTCGTTCAATCTCATGCGGGCTCCGACGACAGCTGGGATGACATGGATGGCTTCGGAAAGTGTCTCGACTATTTTTGTGTTGGTTCACGTCCCGATCGTGAGCGGTTCCGTCCATGGAGGAAGAAATCTCCTGCAGTAATCAAGGCTGAGCAGCGGCTGAAAGAGGACAAGAGGAGGCTCAGATACATGACGAAGAAGGCCGCTCGCACGCAGAAAGGTCACACGTCCTCTAACGAGGCAACGTTTGAGCACCTTGGGGACAATCGGGTGGGCGACGCCGCTCCTCGACATGACATATTGCAGCCCCAAGATCAGATCGAGCACCTCCACCAACAACTCCACGAGGCCGCTGTTGCGAAGCGGGAGATGGATGCGAGGGTGAATATGCTGGAGAAGCAGGTTCAGGAGCTTCGACATTGCTGCCACAAGCATCGTGAATCACTGGAACGTCGAACGCATTCAGGTATGAACCACACTCTCAAAAGCGGTCGCACTTATGCTCATTCATTCCGTCAGTTATGGAGGCAGATGCCTCATCATCGTTCGCAGAGCCCTCCTCTACATCAAATGCGAGCAAAGGTCACGATGTACATCCGCCACATCACCGGGATTCGCAATGGGACCACACCAAAGCGGCCTCCCAACCACCCCCTCACGCTGAAGAGGCAACTCCCGGATGCCTCGGGGACACCCAGGTGGACTGGGCCGATCACCAACATGGTACCTTGCAACTCCAAGAGCAGATCGAGGTGATCCACCGACAGCTCCACAAGACGAGGCGGAAGGCAGATGCGGAGATGGATAGACTTCAGAAGGAGATCAAAGAGTTGCGGGATATCACCCACACGTCTCGCAACCCCCTGGATCGCCAAACGCACTCAGGTACGGACTTCTCTTTACATTCACTGCACTCGAGCCCTTCTAATGACGCTGATGCTCATTAGGTTTGTCAGTTGTGGAAGCAGGTCCCTCATTGGCCTTCGCAGAGCCCTCGTGCTCTACATCAAATGCTGGTCCATCCACTTCCTCATCTCGTTCCTCCACGTCCTCTAGCGATCCTGAAGGAAGTTAATCTAACTTCGCGCGACTTTACGCAGAATGCAAGCTACCTGGACGAGACTCAGTGCCCCATGCAGCAAGGGGTGCGATGGACGCATGTTTCTTATATTCATCCCGTTGCTGATTCAATGTTTTCATGTTTTCCGCATCAACTTTCATTTATTAGTTACTTCCACTGCCTATGAGGATCTGTGTTCGTGTTTTGTTAGTGCTATACATCAGTCCTCCTACTGTCAACTGAGGAATACATCACTCCATTTGCGTGCGATTATTCCTCTGCGGTCGTCTTCTTTTGTGGCGTCAAGCGTTGCCTCATTGGTCACTCTACAGCTATGACACCGCCTCTGCACGAGGTCGTCTTATTCGAAACACTCTCAGACTATCCCAGAGTTTATGAGTACTGTTCGGTTGACGACGCTATCTGAGCAACGCCCTGCGTTTACATTGGAAAGTGTATCAGAGTGACCGCCATCGGCAAGATAAGGCTTCTGTGGGACGTATTTGGTATTTTGCGTATCACACACGTTGGTTTGACTGACTCAGACACTTAGATCACAGGATTACCTCGGCCAGATAGTCTCAGGCTTAAACGCCGTGCATTCCAGCGATTTGGTATACGGAGGACTGTTATTTTTCTCCAATGTGAGGGAGGGCTTCCTGTCCAACGACGTGTCGCGACAGGCCTCGATACGACTTCCTCGTGACTCACCAGAAGCTCGTCAATGGGGTTCGATGTTCGGACTTGACTCGCGCTAAACAGGAGTATGACAATCATCAGAGCGAACGGACGCGCATAAGGTACGTACTGGATTTTCGCACTTTGTTTCTGCATCATGCTGATCCCTTGCCATCCCCCTTAGCCGTCTCGAAGCTTGCGGATATCTACCAGCGTTTCCTCCAAGCAGATGTCGACAGGACCGAATCGGAGCGAGAGGCAAAGCTTAAACAGACTCTCGCAAGCTTGCAACAAGTCTTCCCAGGTTTGTCTTCGCCTGCATGCACATGGGCTTCATTCAGTTGACTGGAGACAGGTGAAACGTGAGCACGTGCTGTATCGCTCGATGTCATTGGTATTTGTTAGCGGAGTTTTCAGCGGCAGGCTCGAGCTGCTCTCCGCAATTCCTTAGGTCTGATTAACAGTGCGGTATCCATTCTTCAAACAAAGCATGATAAGTTCAGCAAGATATTGAAGTCGAGTTGAACGCCAATGTTCTCAATTATCCTACCAAGGGTTCTCAAACTCGCGCAGGTGCTTGCAACGGTCGAATGCTCTAGCAGCTCCGTTGGCGGTCGCGAGGCCTTGCGTGGTAGGTTGTGCGTCCGACTCGAGGGCACGCTAGAGGGTGTCATGCGCGAGGATCGTCAGGTCCAACGGTTTCCTGTTAGTATCCGTCGATTGACCCGAGCGGGATAGGCACAAGGAAACTGGCAACTTGACACCGAAAGCACAGCGGTTGCGACATTGAGAGAAGGATCTGATATCACAGATGAAGTAGAAGGTCATGCATTGTCGTGAGAGAGCAGATGACGGGAAAGGATATGATGGCAAGCTGGGCATGACTGAACACTGAATCTGAGTGTGCGGCGATGTCGATAGCCCAGAATAGATGACGGACTGATGACGGTGCGCTGGGATGGCGTGGAAGTCAGCGGATGTACCGTTACATCGTCGGGATTGCACCTCCTTGTTCAGGATTCCTGTATATCTTTCCATCGGCGGGCTACGTGCCATGGCAACAAGCTGCACGGAGACCATGTGATTGTCAGATCGTCTATGTAGAGAAAACGAGTGAAGACGTCATGCGTACATGATGTATGTCGTTTTCACGCGAATCGGTGCTTGTGATGTGGATCCCTCGTGACGTCCATGTCATTGACCCCCTGACGGATTCGATGAACTCGATCATGAAACGTGGTGTGGCATGACTTGTCGAGGTGGCAAGCTGTGGTTTGAGGCTGAGGTTGCATTGTCGGCTGCGTTAAGAGGATTTCCATCGGATTCTCCCAACTCTATCATTCCCAGTGAACTCTTCGGGGGTAGTGACGAATTGAGGCATTTAACTAGGCTTGGCACGACAGCTCCTTGCGGTAAGAAGAGGCTCTCTTACATCCACATAACATTCTCCGTGTGCTCCCTGGACAGCCTGCTGACGATCTCAGCGAGATCGATCGAGTCTGTCCAGAGGTAGGTCAGGACGTCAGTGAGCAAATTACATGCACACCTTATCATTTCCGTCTTGCTTCTTGCGCGTGAATACGTTGCAGACCTTGGACGCGCTCTTCTTCCAGGCGACTTGGGCGTAGTATTCGTTTGCTGGATGGGGATGGCTGTAGGAGGTATATGTAAATATAAGCGAAGACCGAGATAATATCACGAACCTTGGCAGATCTGAACTAAAGAAGTCAGTGTACAGTGGGGTCGTCAGCTCCTCTGAGAGGGACTATTGCAGGGTTCTGAAGGAATAGTGAAAACGGGTGATACACTATGGTGACGGAAGACCGACATCGAGGAAGTCGCGTAGGGACGACGACTCGCCGCGATGCATCTTCAATGTAGTCACCGTTTCCTGTCACATTCTTGCCCTTGTCGTCGTCCTTGGTACTTGCGAGTCAATGTGAGGCTGCAGATAATGTCATGAGTGTTCGTTAGTGGCAGGTAAGTTCTAGCACATTGTCGATGGGCATACATTGATGAGTTGTTGTGAATTAAGAATTACTGTCAAAACGACCTTCTGAGGATGCAAGGAAGGACATGCTGTACTGTACAGCTAGAATCTGGCATGCAGAAGGGAAGACGCTCCCAGCCTTGAGTGGCAGCCAAACGTCGAGAATAAACTTGGAGGGATCCATGACACGCATTGCCATGCGACACAACCAAGCTACGCACCAGATGAGCATCATGCATATGCGTGTTTGAAGTGGTCAACTTACACGAGCAGTAATAATAATGTTACAGAAACGACTCTTCAACTGCTGGAAGAACTTGATCTTGCCCTGGGGTGAGGTGCCGTGCTGACATTGGCCGTAAGCAAAACAGAGCGGCCCATCATGCAGTCCGTAAAGCACTAGCACTTACGACTTCTGCGTTTGACCGGCGCTAGATGGAGGGCGCTATAGCAGCGGACACTGCCGGGTCACTGACCTCGTGCACGACACGTTGAGGCTGCGTGCCTCGCCACCATTTGTAGTTGAGTGTTCTGCAAGCCTTTCGCATACACACTCCTACGCTCTTCCACTCACCAAGTCTCGCCTATGTCACTGTTTACTCTCTCAACGACGTGGAGCACGTCGGAAATGTCTGTCGACCTGATTCCAGAACCTCTAATGACAACATCAGCGCATAAAGCATATATCTGGGAAATAGCATACCTCCCTGGGGGAGAACGAATCGTCACGCGCTCGGAGGACAAGATGATCAAGTTATGGAACGTGGAGAATGGCGAGCAGAAGGGAGATCAATGCAGCACGATGGTGAAAGGTCTCGCAGTCACGACAGATGGGAAGAGTATATTGAGCGGCGGTGAGGATGGGAGAATCAGGTGTGTGGGACGTGGACACGCAGGAGTGTATTGAAGAATGGGAAAGTGGCCCAGGTGTATCCGCTGCATTACCATATCGCCAGATGGTCAATTCGTTGCGAGTGGTGATGGCCAAGGTAACATCCTCGTTAGGGAAATGAAGGCGGGCGGGCAGATCAAACATTCCCTCCAGGGCGGATTCGATGTGCAGTCACTCTGCTTCTCTCCAAACGCGGAGAAGCTGGCTTCAGTCAGTCACTATGGCGGTAACGGAATTCGAGTATTCGACGTCGAGAGCGGCGAACTCAGCCTCGGGCCCATGTGCTTTGAATGGATCCGCTCCGTCATCTGGTCCCTTGATGGCACTCGGCTCTTCTCGACTCACGGCCCGCTCGGTGGCAATTCCCATATCCGGTGTTGGAACTCCGAAAATGGTGAACGAATTGGAAAACCTTGGACGGGTCACACCAAAGCAGTGACCTCCCTCTCGCTCTCCCCAGACGGCAAGAAAATTGCCAGCGTATCATGGGATCAAACTGTTCGTTTCTGGGATGCACACTCTGGTGACCCAATCCATCAGCCGCTAGAGCATGAATCCGCGTTATTCGCTGTTACATTCTCCCCCTCTGGTGAATTTGTGGCAGCCGGAGACTACGACGGAACATTGTTCATATGGCGTGTTCCCTGGTGGGACGAAAGTCAAAACAAGGTGATTACGATGTGCACCTATGTTCCAACGCCATCCCTCACTATGCTCGCAGGTGTATGATTCATTACTGGACGTGCGTCATCCCAGACGTTTCCCACCTGTCGTTCTGACTGTCGTCTTCCTTAGCTCTCAGCTGTGCCTGCTCCCCAAGGTCCCTTGAGTATCCATGCCCAAGATGAATTCGACCTCCGTGACGTAAGCGTTACACACATGTAAAGTCGTCCTCGTGTGGTCTAACTGATGGTTGTAGTCACCCAGCAACCCACCCTCTCGACCTCTTGGCCGCTTAGCACCGATCGTAACACGCGTTCAACGTCTCTGGCGTGGGCTAGTGGCTCGCGACTCCTCATCATGTCCTACACTGCAAACCACCAAACTTCAGCCTACTTCCCAAAAGCCGCGTTTTTGGAAATCCCCGGTTCGCACTCCAGTAACCAAGATAGCAACCAGTCCTGCGACAATTGTAGGGTTTTTCAATCGCCTGGTCGGGTAGTCTTCTGACATTTATCATTAACACAGCGGGTCGCAGTTGCGAAGACAACACGAAGGGATAAGAACAAGAACAAGAACAAGAACAAGAAAGTCCGAGAGTCTCAGAAGCCATCACGACCTAAGACTCACGCTGGTACAAACCATCCTCTTTATCGTTTAGTCCACCGGAGCCGTCACTGATAATTCTACGCACTTAGATCCGTCCAATGCGGAGGCAGGTCCCTCTTTATCACATGTAGGACCCTCAGGTTTTCCATCCAATGGTGGTCCATCTACTGCTCAAGCCACTCCCTCTCAGCCGTTCCCGAAGGACGCACTTCCAGCTTCGTTCAATCTGCCGCAGGCTCCGACGACAGCTGGGACGACATGGACAGCTGTGGCAAGTGTCTCGACTATTTCTGTGGTGGTCCACGTCCGCATCGCGAGCGGTTCCGTCCATGGAGGAAGAAATCTCCAACAGTCATCGAGGCTGAGCAGCAGCTGAAAGTGGCCAAGAGGAGGGCCAGACACGCGACGAAGATGGCCGCTCGCTCGCAGAACGGTCACGCGTCCCCTGATGAGGCAACACTTGAGCACCTCGGTGACAGTCAGGTGGGCGGGGCCGCTCCTCGACGTGACGTATTGCAGCTGCAAGAGCCGGTTGAGGAGATCCGCCGACAACGTGACGATGAGGCTGCTGCGAGGCGGAAAGCGGAGGCGGAGAGGGATGGGCTACTGATCGAGGTCATGGAATTGCGGCGTATGAGCCACAAGTCTCCTGAACCACTGGAATGTCAGATGCACTTAGGTACGAGCCACACTGTCCTCCATCTACTGCACCCAATTGGTCACTAATCACACTTTTGTTCATTCATTCCGCCAGCTGTGCAGGCAGATCCCTCGTTATCGTTCGCAGATCCCTCCTCTACATCGAATGCTGGCAAAGGTCACGGTGTGCATCCACCACATCACCAGGATTCGCAATGGGACCACACCCAAGCGGCCCACCAACCACCCCCTCACGCTGACGAGGCAAACCCCGGACTCCTCGGGAACAACCTGGTGGACGGGGCCGATCCCCAACCTGGTACCTTGCAACTCCAAGAGCAGATGGAGGTGGTCCACCGACAGATCCACGAGGCGAGACAGAAGGCAGATGCGGAGATGGATAGGCTTCAGAAGGAATTCAAGGAGTTTTGGGATATCAACTGTGCATCTCGTGAACTATTGGAACGTCAAACACGCTCAGGTATGGACCCCTCTGCACTCGAGCCCTTCTAATCACACCGGTGCTCAATCACCTAATCAGGTTCATCGGTCGGGGAAGCAGGCCCTTCGTCGTTCGCAGAGCCCTCATGGTCTACATCGAATGCTGGTCCATCCACTTCCCAGGCCCTTTCCTCCACGTCCTCCAGCGATCCTGAAGGAAGTTAATCTAACTTCGCGCGACTTTACGCAGAACTCAAGCCACCTGGATGAGACTGAGTGGCCCGATGCGGCAAGGGGTGCGACGGGCGCGTGTTTCTTAGATTTATCCCGTTGCTGATTTCAATGTTTTCGTGTTCTCCGTATCAATTCTGGTTTATTAGTTACTTCCACACTGCCTATGCGCATCTTTGTGTTAACATTGTGTTCATGTTATACATCAGTCGTCCCGCTGAGGAGTACATATACCATACTATACTCCGACTCCAGTCAATATTACACGGTAACTGTCAAGTCCACGCCTCGCTGAACATTCGAGGCGCTGAATCTGTCCTGTCGTTCCACACAAGTAACTTCCTGGGCGCCACCGTACTTGCACCAACGAAGCATTGTTATCTGTAGTTGTAGCTGAACTACTACAGCCTATCTTTGGCCCTTGTGTGTATGAAAACATACTTGGTTCATTGTGTCCACTTGAAACCAACCAGACTTTGGAAACCCTGAGACGGACAATCAGTTTATTGATTTTGCCACGAACGATCCAGCGGGGCTCAATGCGTTCCAACCCGTTGTCGGGGCCTCGAATAAGCTGCTCAAAGGCCGCAGTGAAAAACATTGATCAAATCACTTCAATGCCCATATGATACTTGTAAGACAAAGGAGTAAGCAAGTGACCATATCCTCACACCTGAGACACGCCCGGAAAAGCCAACCTAACATAGCCACCACATATTGGTAAACAGATGGCGCCTAGGATAACCACTTTGTTTGTCACACATAAAGATAACAAATTCAAAATATGTATTTAAATATGATTATGGGACATAGCTGAGAGAACAAAGTGAGAATAATAAGAGTCATTATATATTAACCATGAACTAGACTGTTCCCGGGGTAAATATTTGACAAGAAATGCTGCCAAAGCTGAACACTTTAATTGTCTTACATATGCTGCAAATGTCTACAAATATAATTGGACATCCCATTTCGTATCTAATTTCGAGTCGGGGAGACCAGCTGAGATTGAATCTGATGCTAATACATATTTGAAAACAAAAGTGCAAATCTGTACCTGATATGATAAGGATTGCTTTTTCGTAAGTAATATTCTACATGATGCCGATTAGGTCACCTATTATGGCCCTCTAGGCACAACCCCTTATGTCAGGCAACCATATGTAGAACTTTACTCATGAAAAAGCATCCTTATCAGACTCGCACTTTTGTTTTCAAATATGTATTAGCATCAGATTCAATCTCAGCTGGTCTCCCCGACTCGAAATTAGATACGAAATGGGATGTCCAATTATATTTGTAGACATTTGCAGCATATGTAAGACAATTAAAGTGTTCAGCTTTGGCAGCATTTCTTGTCAAATATTTACCCCGGGAACAGTCTAGTTCATGGTTAATATATAATGACTCTTATTATTCTCACTTTGTTCTCTCAGCTATGTCCCATAATCATATTTAAATACATATTTTGAATTTGTTATCTTTATGTGTGACAAACAAAGTGGTTATCCTAGGCGCCATCTGTTTACCAATATGTGGTGGCTATGTTAGGTTGGCTTTTCCGGGCGTGTCTCAGGTGTCATGACTAACTGACAACTGTTCACATTACCCTTCCCGTCACGCCAGCGGGCTTCCTCGCCTGGTTCAATGCTCAGAGCGCTTTTGTTCGTCTTCGTCAAGGTTTTGTTTTGCATTTGATACCGAGTGTTACGGATTTCGTTCATTGTCCATAGAAATGCGAACTAATTCTCAACATTTGTTCGTTGCCTGAAGTGCGCCCCTCTTCCATGCTTGTCAGGATTCGACCGGGCACCTAGGCATCAGTGTGGACGGCCATAAGCGCACTCACGTCTGGCTGTCGGTCATGAGTATTTTGTTTCGTCGTCCCGTGCGTATGGAGTTATCAATTCTTAGCATTAGATCGTTCGCTGAACCCGTGCCGTATCAAGTGCTCATAGATGCAATCAACGAGAGCATAATGGAGTAGGAAGCAGACAGCGCCCACGAGGCGGGCACAACGCCTCATACACTGGCAAACGCTAGAGAGGATCCAAAAGCGTGAAAGGTTACAATAAGTATCAGTGTGTTTCTGTCCTGACATGATCGAGGGGACGCGAAAAGACCACCATGTCCACGTCTGACTAATATTGTAGCACCTGTTCTTGACACAAAGGATAATAAGTTCAATATGAAGTCGAGCTGAACACCCGTACTCTCAATCACCCTACCAAGGGTTCCCAAATGCTGGCAGGTCCATACAGTGGTCGAACGAATGCTCCGGCACCTCCACTGACGTTCGCGAGGCCTGCCATAATAGGTTCTATGTCCGACTCGAGCTCAGACTCGAGGTTGTGATCTGCAGACTTCGTCAGGTTCGAACTGTTAGTACTCGTCTGTTGCGCTGACCGGGATAGGCACGAGGAAACTGGAAATGCTGACATCGAAAACAGAGGGGTTGCGACATTGAGGGTGGAATATAATACCACAGATGAGGAAGATTGTCTTGCATTACCGTGAAAAGGCCGATCACGGGATGGGACGGAGATGATGGGATGACAGAGATGACAGGTGACGGGAAAGACTATGATGGCGAGCTGGCCATGACCAAACACTGAACCTGAGTGGGCGGTAATGTCGACAGCCCAGATAGATGAGGGACTGATGACGGTGCGCAGGGATGGCATTGAAGTCACATCACACCTGAGACAAGGATGAATATGTACAAGGACCTGAGTCGAAAAATATGCGCAAACAAATTTACCCTGTGCACCGGGATATGTTATAATCTTAAATCAGAGATAAGATTATAACTATGCTTATTGGCTGATCACATGCCAGATCATTTGACAAATGCAATAATTGGCATACCAACAAATTTTGCATCTTTCATGCCGAGAATGCCATGCAAGAATATCCAAGATCATAGGGAAAATATGAACCAAATAAATCCCTATGAATATTCATATCACTATTTTGCATATATTTGTAATACAGAGTTTGAGTTTGTACAGAATTGGCTCCACACAGAGAATATGCTCGCTAGTCAATGTGTGGATATATCCGAAATATGTACTTACAAAAGAAATGTGATTATATTCGAGATAAAAGTTTGCATCTGCCTAAAATATTTTCGCCGCCAACGCCGAGAGCATACTACCTAAACGAACAGTCGACGGCCTACGCTAGAGCAGGAGGGGGGGCAACCCTCGACTCATGGGACGCGGGCGGCGCCCTCGCTCGCCGGCGCTCTGTACACACTCACGCCGCTCTCATGCTACGCGCCTAACCAGACAGGCCGGTCCAGCCCGAAACCTGATTGTAGCATCGGCTCATTGTCACCGCACACACTGACGATCCAGTTCTTCTGGTTCTCTCTCAACAAACGCGCCGGGTAGAGGATCGCACCCCCCCGCAAAATAAGCAAAGAGTATACTAGACGTTGAACTGGAAGAAGGAGCATCTCACACATGCCGCTCTCTACATTACTGAGCAACATGAATGTTTAACCGCCTTAAACGCTGTCTCGAGACAACATACCTGGCATGCGCCCGTGACATTACGCAGACAATCCCCGATCGATGATGGATAGTGACGCTACACAATGTTCTTGATACATCGATGAAGTGGCACATTTTACGCTGTCCTCCAGTTAGTATGTGAGGGTCCGGCAGGATCAAGATACGAGAAGAGAGGGAAGGAAGTATGCATGGCGAGGCATTAGGGGATTTTCACTAATGGCAGGATGATAACGACCGACCAAGGAGGTTACCACCACTGAGCTTGAA
>MU123770.1:76940-135962 GCA_014904935.1 Melanogaster broomeanus | reverse complement strand
AAATCTTCGTCATCATATCAAGGATATTCCCCCCCAAAAAAAATCAGGATATGAATTGAACAATATGTCCACGCAACAAATCTAAGTCTATTTTTTAAATATTTCTGAAGTCTGTTTGCCATTCAAACATGTGTGCACAGGCAAAATTTGTTTCCGGATATAAGCTCAGTCTGCCCCATGGGTTTTTTTCGACATTGTCTCAGGTGTCAGGAAATCCTCGGATCTCTTATTTGCACTTGTAGTACTTATTTTCAAGTCAAAAGTAGTTAAGTTACATTAGTGTGTCTCAAGGTAGACTAAACTAACGTCCAAACTCCAAAGTTCAAGTTAGAAAAAGTTGAAATTGAAGCTCCGATGGAATGTCTCGGAGAGGTCCGGTATTTCCTTTCCAGGCATTACCACACCTGTACCAAACAGGGACTTACCGCCGGCAAGATAGATACCAAAAATAACATATTTTTCAAGCATGAGGGACAGCCCTACTAGGTCCCATATCAACGTCGTGCAGATGCCTCGAGAGTCTCTCCGCCAGCAGCTAATTTCTGGCTTCCAAACAGTCCGACTCCAAATTGGCATTCTCCGCTACTCCGAGATACTTGAGCAAGTGTTGCTCAAGTCACTTATCTGCTTCAACTCTGATCATTGTCTGTAGTTGTCGTGGTAGTATGACATAGCATCATGCAAAGATCTGTAGTCGTAGTAGTACACCATAGCCCTAGGGTTAGACACTGTAGCTAAGCCTCGGAGCAGATCAGTTATGTAGCTCAATATTGATTACCTGCATCAGAAACCTTAGGCTCGTATGAACTTAGCAATCTTACCATGCTAACAGTTGACTTCACGCTAAGATTGTTCAGCAGTAAAGCATGTACAGTACAATAAGTATATGGAAATCCCATTACGAAGCCAATGGCAATGCACGACGGCCAGCGAAACGGTTGATATAAAAGGTGCCATAACAACGATACATGGTGTATATACCCGGGTCAGGGGGAAGAAACGCGACCAAAACGTACTGCTGTAGACACTCAATGAACTCGCAAAGTTGACGACACCATCAACGTCGGGATACTTCTTGATAGCTTCGGCGAGTGAGGTGTATACAGGTAGGAGAGTCTCCCGGGTGCCCCAGAATTTCTGGACATGGTGCCTGCCAAAGGGGTAGATCATCGTGGCAATGGAAGGACAAGAACGCTTACACGAAAAATCGAAGTCCAGCATGCCTTGGATGGTGCGAGGCTGGAGACCGTAGACGAAGCTGCGCATGTCAGCGTCGAAGGGACTATACGTGGGACAAGTGGTCGCATGGCCGTCTTGTCTAGGGGGACTGTCAAAGCGGACGGACGACAACATCATTGGGCTGGGTACGTTCACCTGAGGCATGGATTGTACCGACTTCGCTATACATGTCTAGTGCAAAATTATAGTTGTGTCACCATCAGAAAAATCGACATTGTACTCACAAACATAGTCGCACTTTGCAGGACCCTGATGCCACGGTAGGATGGCGGGAGTTTGTTCGTGCCGCATACTACCACTCGGGTCACTTGGGGATACGAAGATTGCAGTGGCTGAGCGAAAAATGTTGAGGTGACCAGCAAATACTAGGAGGCAGCGAGCACAAGACGGGTTGAAATGGACTCTTGACGGAGCACGTTGTTCATATGAAAATTGTGCAAGAACAATATCAGCTCACAGTGTTGCCAGCCTACAAGTGTTACTTACCAAGGTTCATTATTGTTATCGAGTTCACTATTCAGACAGCCCAGTCATGTTTGATGCCGCAGGTCCATTTTCGACATGGATGGTCCACTTTTGAGGTGGTTGGCCGGGGTTCTGAAGTGATGAGCTGATTTCTGGTGCTGAGTCGCCGACCTGTTTTTGAAGTGTTGAGTCCTGTGAGCACAGGCAGAGCGAGGTTTAGTGGTGTGGCAGGAAAATGCGACACTGTTTTCATGGCTCACGTGATTCCCCCACCTCAGGTAACCACTTTTTGAAGGCTAATTGGCTGATACGATTCTCCAAACCCTTTTGGCTTAGAGCCAGCTAGACCAAGGTCTGCCCAGGGCTGTTTAGAGTCTATCCCTGGGGAATAGCTGGGTCATCCCAAAGACTGCCCAATGGGCATGCCCTACCCCCCACCTAGGACTACCCACATCCCAGACTAGACTATGGTGTCAGGGGGTCTTTGGGCAATCCCAGATTAGCCAAAAGGGGATATTTTGGGATAGCCCACATTAGTCTAAATGAAAATTTTCATAAATGATTTATATTTATTATATGAATTTCCAGAGTGAAGAGACATACTGGCATTGGTGAAGCATATCTCTAGCGCTGCAATGGGACATTCCAATTATACTTTTTAGGCAAGTTTGGGAAGTCCCATGGCTATTTTTTATAGGCATTGGGAATGCCCAAGTGTGCTTCTAGGGCTATAATGGGACATCCCAATTATACTTTTTGGGCAAGTTTGGGAAGTCCCATGATCATTTTTTGTGACCATTGGGAAGGCCCAAGTGTGCTTCTAGGGCTATAATGGGACGTCCCAATTATACTTTTTGGGCAAGTTTGGGAAGTCCCATGGCTATTTTTTATGACCATTGGGAATGCCCAAGTGTGCTTCTAGGGCTATAATGGGACGTCCCAATTATACTTTTTGGGCAAGTTTGGGAAGTCCCATGATCATTTTTTGTGACCATTGGGAAGGCCCAAGTGTGCTTCTAGGGCTATAATGGAACGTCCCAATTATACTTTTTGGGCAAGTTTGGGAAGTCCCATGGCTATTTTTTATGACCATTGGGAATGCCCAAGTGTGCTTCTAGGGCTATAATGGGACATCCCAATTATACTTTTTGGGCAAGTTTGGGAAGTGCCATGATCAATTTTTGTGACCATTGGGAATGCCCAAGTGTGCTTTTAGAGCTATAATGGGATGTCCCAATTATACTTTTTGGGCAAGTTTGGGAAGTCCCATGGCTATTTTTTATGACCATTGAGAATGCCCAAGTGTACTTCTAGGGCTATAATGGGACATCCCAATTATACTTTTTGGGCAAGTTTGGGAAGTGCCATGATCAATTTTTGTAACCATTAGAAATGCCCAAGTGTGCTTCTAGGGCTATCATGGGACATTTCAATTATATTTTTTGGATAAGTTGAAAAATCTCATGGCTACTTTTTATGAGCATTGGGAATGCCCAAGTGTGCTTTTAGTAGTGTACAGACGATGTAGACATATCAGTTAACTGCCAAGAAATTTTGAGAACTTCCTAGTATTATAATTAAGTGAGGTAGGAATTCACTACTGCTATAATTGAGTAAGCTTGAAAATTCCCTAGTCCTATAATTATATAAGCTTGCAAATTCTCCACCACTATAATGAAGTTAGATGGGAATTTCTTAGATTGATAATACTTATTTTATATTTATCTAAATATATCTACTATTATAATTTTATTTATTTAGTTATTTTATACTTATTTAATCATATCTACCATTTTAATTTCACTTATGTATATATTTAATACTTATCTAATTATATTTGCTATTATAGTTTCATTTATTTAGTTACTTTATACTTATCTAATCACATCTACCATATCAATTTCACTTATCTACTTATTTCATGCTTATCTAATCATATTTATCATTATAGTTTTACTTATCTACTTATTCCATGCTTATCTAATCACATCATTATAATAGTTATACTTATCTACCTATTATATACTTATCTACTCACATCTAATATTAGTAATCCTGCTTATCTACTTATTCCAAACTTATCTAATCACAGCCATCATTATAAAGTATATATAAAGTGTAGCAAAACTCTGGCCAAAAGTATACAATTGTCTACCAAACCAATTTCAAAAGTGTAGTGAAAAAGTGTATACAAAGTGTAGCAAAAATCCACCCAAAAGTGTACACTTTTGTCTACCAAACCAATTTAAAAAAATGTAGTGAAAATGTTTACACAAAGTGTAGCAAAACTCCGGCCAAACGTGTACACTTTTGTCTACCAAGTCAACTTAAAAAGTGTACGGAAAAAGTGTACTCAGAGTGTAGCAAAACTCTGGCCAAAAGTGTACACTTTTGTCTACCAAACCAACTTAAAAAAGTGTAGCAAAAACTCCGGCCAAAAGTGTACACTTTTGTCTACCAAGACAACTTAATGTACAAAAAGTGTAGAAAAAAGTTAATTATGCGGTATTTCCACCATGTCTTGCAGGACAGCAGCATATTGTTTGGCTTTCCTCCGAAAACCGGCAAAGGGTAACCAGGATGGGATGTATTTCACTATGAGCGTCTCAACGTCACTCGGACAGCATGAAGGTAAGAGTCAGCTTACTTAGGGGAACGAGATCGACATAGTATGCTCCTGGCAAGGTCGCAATTGACAGCTGCGAGTTTGCTGTGCGCACTAGTTCGACAAGAGGATCATTTCCTTCTTGAGTCACATAGCCATAGGAGAGGCGGAGAACAATGGACGTGAGATTTCTATAGGACGTCAGTGGATTCTATTAGGGGAAGAAGACGTTCGTGGGGCTTACTTGCGGACGTGTGCTTGAGCCCTTGCTGGGTCTTCCAGTACGGACCGCAAATATCGGCGAGTTTCGAGCTCGATCATGCAATGCAACTTTGTCACAGTGGCATAGCTTCCGATTTCTTGGGCTAACCACTTCCGATGCTCTCGAAACCAAGCATTGTAGTTGGAGAACAGCATGATCTTGCCCCATCCTGAAAGCTCTCCGCACATTACGGACCGCATCAGGAAAAAAGCTCAGATGCCATAGCTGCATATGAAAATACATTGTCTGTAGTTGTCGTGGTAGTATGACATAGCATCATGCAAAGATATGTAGTCGTAGTAGTACACCATAGCCCTAGGGTTAGACACTGTAGCTAAGCCTCGGAGCAGATCAGTTATGTAGCTCAATATTGATTACCTGCATCAGAAACCTTAGGCTCGTATGAACTTAGCAATCTTACCATGCTAACAGTTGACTTCGCGCTAAGATTGTTCAGCAGTAAAGCATGTACAGTACAATAAGTATATGGAAATCCCATTACGAAGCCAATGGCAATGCACGACGGCCAGCGAAACGGTTGATATAAAAGGTGCCATTGTTGGAATTGGAGATTTCACCCGGTATGTAGTCAGTTAGACGCTTACCTAATCACGTGTCTACGAGACACGCACTAGTGTAGAATACACCTCAGTGATTTACTTACAAGTACTCCAAGTACTTCTATAGAGCGAATCTTACAGTTTCTATAGGTTATGAGCCCCGCCTAGCGCAGAAACCTACCAGCCTCGGAACGAAACTTGAAAAGCCGCCTACGCTCAAAAGAAGGAAAAGTTTTCACTCACAAGACTCGAAGCCCCCGCAAATGGCATACGCGATAGAACTCGACGATGGCACCATTATTGAAGTGCCCGACCTCGCAACTGACGGAAGCAACTGGAAAACGTACCGCGACTACATACTTTATGTAGCGGCAATCGAAGATTTCGTCCAGCAACTCGATGGCGCTGACGCGAAACCGGTCGACGTGACGCAGCACGAGCTCAAGGCTTGGGATCAGCGAAATACGATGGCAAAACTCATCATCTCCATCACCATCCCAGACTCGCTACTCATGTGCATCATGCACCTTGAGACCGCACACGAGCAGTTCAAACATCTCACCAACCGATTTGAGACGAAAACCAGCGACGTCACCCAGCGGGAAGCTACATGCAACCCCAGAACAACTGTCGACATGCGTCAGAAGCTCAGCGAGTGCACTCGCACGCCGCGCAAGCATGAGGCAACCGCGAATAAGCTCGAGAGCAGCGCAGTCAAAGAACCGCGCAATGCGAAGTGCCACAAGCAAGAACGCGAAGCGAGAGGCCAGGGGAGAGTCGAGAAGAGGGTTAGAAGAGGAAGGAAGGCCGCTGAAAGGACTAGCGAGCAAGGAGCTGCAGCGCGAGAGCCGGGCGAAGAAACCGCGGACAAAACGACTCGCAGCGTAAGCCTCGCAGTCACGCCGAGCAGCCAGGACGACAACAGCAGGGACATGGGAGTCCCCTGCACCCGCGTCACACCCCAAGAACCCCAGTCGACGAGTCCAGTAGCCAACGACGCAGCCGCTGACGCCGTCAACCCAAACGCGACAAGCGCCGGGCCACCAGAGCCAGCGGGCACGTCGCACGACCTGCAGGACGAGCCGCACGAGTCCACGGGCAGCTACCCAGGGACTAGAGGCGAGAACGACGACAGCAGGGGCCCGGGAACCCACTGCACGCACATCACAGCCCAGAGACCCCAGGCAGCGACAGGCGAAGCATCCGCTGACACCACGAACCCAAATGCGACAAGTGTCGGACCCCCAGAGCCAGTGGGCGCATCGCGCGAGCCACCGGATGAACCAGCTGATGGTGTAAACCTCGCACCTCCAGCGAGCAGTCCACATGAGGAGCCCGCTGCCAGTGCACCCCGAGTGTGCCCTTCGAGGGGGAGCGAGAGAGCGAGACCGTCAGGCGACAAACGTCACACGCGACGGTGCATGCACCAAGCGAGGGCGAGAGCACCGCAAACGAAATGACCGACGACGTAAGCCTCGCTGCCCCAGCGAGCAGTCCAGTCAAAGCTGGAGTGGCAATGCCCACGGACAACACCACCGACGCGAGCGCGAGCGAGACAGCAACACCCCCGAGCATACCGCTTGAGGGGGAGCGCAATACCCAGAGCCCGAACGGCACGCGTGCAGGCCAACAGAACGATGCAAATGCGCATGGCGAAGGACTCTGCACGCGAGCAGAACAGCCCAGCAGGCTGGACAGACCCCCAAGCACACCGCTTGAGGGGGAGCATCTATCAAGTGGCCATGCAGATGACGGGAACACTGCAAAAGTGTGTCGAAGCAGTTGCGACTCGAAACGAGTCAAAACGGGCCCGCCAGCTGAAGCCGGAATGCATCAAGTCCGCCGGTACATGCACAGACCGCATGACAACGTACCCAGGCCATGCACACCACTGGTGAAGTGCCCGAAGCGACCTACGAAGCCCGCCAATCCACCCCGTCGACGTGGCCGACTCAAAACACAACCCGCGAAAATCCGTCGAGTACGCGCGTACGCAAAATACAGCCGCAGTCACGCGGAATATGGTCGCGCGAGGCCAATCGGGTCCACCGGGTCCATCGGGTATAGACCCACGATGCTGGGGGAGCATCCTAGTGCTCTCCAGGACCAAAGCCGAAGAATAGTGAGCCCGTTACACGAGGACCGCGCACCCCCTAGCCAGAATATGTGGGACGCGCCGCGAATTACCAAATCGGGCAATCACGCGAACGCTCAAGTCAATACTCGGACAACACCATTATTTACGGACGAAGAATTACAATCATTTATTTGAATTTTATGATAGGTATTCCTTCATTTCTTCGTCATTTAGTTGTTTCAAACTCCATACCGTTTGAGGGGGAGTGTTGGAATTGGAGATTTCACCCGGTATGTAGTCAGTTAGACGCTTACCTAATCACGTGTCTACGAGACACGCACTAGTGTAGAATACACCTCAGTGATTTACTTACAAGTACTCCAAGTACTTCTATAGAGCGAATCTTACAGTTTCTATAGCCATAACAACGATACATGGTGTATATACCCGGGTCAGGGGAAGAAACGCGACCAAAACGTACTGCTGTAGACACTCCATGAACTCGCAAAGTTGACGACACCATCGACGTCGGGATACTTCTTGATAGCTTCGGCGAGTGAGGTGTATACAGGTAGGAGAGTCTCCCGGGTGCCCCAGAATTTCTGGACGTGGTGCCTGCCAAAGGGGTAGATCATCGTGGCAACGGAAGGACGAGAACGCTTACACGAAAAATCGAAGTCCAGCATGCCTTGGATGGTGCGAGGCTTGTTGATAGAATAGGGTTGGCGTTGGCGGAGACTGGGGCTCAGGCTAACGGTGGACCTGGACAAGGTGATAATCGATGGGAGAGCGTCCCATCGATCCCTTGCCCACTATATATATTGGATAGGTACACAAGCGTAAACGATAGCATACATGTACAATTATGTTAGTCCTCGTGATGACATACCAGGCACGCCCGTAGATATCCGACAAGGCTGGAGACCGTAGACGAAGCTGTGCATGTCAGCGTCGAAGGGACTATACGTGGGACGAGTGGTCGCATGGCCGTCTTGTCTAGGGGGACTGTCAAAGCGGACGGACGACAACATCATTGGGCTGGGTACGTTCATCTGAGGCATGGATTGTACCGACTTCGCTATACATGTCTAGTGCAAAATTATAGTTGTGTCGCCATCAGAAAAATCGACATTGTACTCACAAACATAGTCGCACTTTGCAGGACCCTGATGCCACGGTAGGATGGCGGGAGTTTGTTCGTGCCGCATACTACCACTCGGGTCACTTGGGGATACGAAGGTTGCAGTGGCTGAGCGAAAAATGTTGAGGTGACCAGCAAATACTAGGAGGTGGCGAGCACAAGACGGGTTGAAATGGACTCTTGACGGAGCACGTTGTTCATATGAAAATTGTGCAAGAACAATATCAGCTCACAGTGTTGCCAGCCTACAAGTGTTACTCACCGAGGTTCATTATTGTTATCGAGTTCACTATTCAGACAGCCCAGTCATGTTTGATGCCGCAGGTCCATTTTCGACATGGACGGTCCACTTTTGAGGTGGTTGGCCGGGGTTCTGGTGCTGAGTCGCCGACCTGTTTTTGAAGTGTTGAGTCCTGTGAGCACAGGCGGAGCGAGGTTTAGTGGTGTGGCAGGAAAATGCGACACTGTTTTCATGGCTCACGTGATTCCCCCTTCTTGGACACTTCTTCCCACAACGAAGTTTGTTGAGACGAGCTCGCTCTGCTTTGTCTGTCTGAAACATCAATATTCTTCACCAGGTTATCATCGATGCTTACTGATGTACCTTTAACGCATGCACTACAGACATACGCGTCTAAGGTGTAGCAGTAACCTTGAAAAGGTACAGGTTTCTTTCAAGACTGTCTTTACTGATAACTTCCATTTCTATTCGCAGGTAATCTTCGGCTCACCCCCCTCGTACATCAAACCAATTATTGAGCTCGGGGGCATGGCGTGATGCGAGTGGTGGCTGTGGGCATTGGCCCACCCTCCTCGCATCTTCCAAATCATGGGTTTGACGACGAGCGGTGGTTGTGGGCATCGGCTCACCCTCCTCGTCTGTCGACCCAATTGTTGAGCTCGGGGGCATGGCGGGATGTGAGTGGTGGCTGTGGGCATCGGCCCACCCTCCTCGCATCTTCCAAATCATGGGTTCGACGATGAGCGGTGGTTGTGGGCATCGGCTCACCCTCGTCGTCCGTCGACCCAATTATTGAGCTTGGGGCATGGCGTGATGCGAGTGGTGGCTGTGGGCATCGGCCCACCCTCCTTGCATCTTCCAAATCATGGGTTTGACGACGAGCAGTGATTGTGGGCATCGGCTCACCCTCCTCGTCTGTCGACCCAATTATTGAGCTCGGGGGCATGGCGGGATGCGAGCGGTGGCTGTGGGCATCGGCCCACCCTCCTCGCATCTTCCAAATCATGGGTTCGATGATGAGCGGTGGTTGTGGGCATCGGCTCACCCTCGTCGTCCGTCGACCCAATTATTGAGCTCGGGGGCATGGTGGGATGCGAGCGGTGGCTGTGGGCATCGGCCCACCCTCCTTGCATCTTCCAAATCATGGGTTCGACGACGAGCGGTGGTTGTGGGCATCGGCCCACCCTCCTCGTACGTCAACCCAATTATTGAGCTCAGGGGCATGGCGGGATGCGAGCGGTGGCTGTGGGCATCGGCCCACCCTCCTCGCATCTTCCAAATCATGGGTTTGACGACGAGTGGTGGTTGTGGGCATCGGCTCACCCTCCTCGTACGTCAACTCAATTATTGAGCTCAGGCGGAACTCTTTCGAACACTTTGAAGATACAATTACATGGCAAAGACTGCGCTCTACTTCATTTCTGTGCACTTCTCCCGTTATAGTGGTACTACTCAGTAGGATTGTTAGCAAGCAGTACATCTTGTTCCCCTACAGCCACGCTTTCATTCGACCATCCAACACCTCTAGTCATTCATCTTCTGCAGCGAGCTCCGTAACTTGGGCCACTTTGAAAAATCTCTCATTGAAATCTCAAGTGTGGTTATGCAAACCGTCGGTATCGACATGAGCTGCATCATGTACCCGTAGTAGGGAGTCTGTTGAACAGATCCAAGTCTATATAACGATTCAGAAGGAATTTGTCAACGTCAGTTACGTCTCGGTTAGCTACTTGACCCCCCCACTGAGGAATGATATGGCATGGACGCAAGATGCGGTCGACAGGGATGACCTCAGCATTTGGACCATGCTGTCGTGACGATCGTGTGAGACGGAACATCTTTGCTTGGTCATCAAAACTTTGAAGGGGGCGAAACCAATGTATATAGGCAAGCGGATGCCTCGTCTTGCCCAGGTTACTGGAAGGAGGGAGCTTGAATATGACCTTGATTTGCCCCACTCGCGTGCCTTGTAATTATTGTTAGCAAGCTTGAATTGTTCCAAGCAGGGTGCACGAGAATCCGAGTCTCACCTACAACACCAGTGCCCGTGAACTGTTCTGGGTCTTCAATAATGAGGGCAGTGTCAAAAATTGCCGGTGATGGCCTCTTGCGCGCATCTCGAGGGGGTAACTCTGGTGATACACGAATCTTGAACAGACGTTTAGCATCACTGATATGTTGATGCGAGGGCGCTAGAATGGTGATATACTTGAAGACATCGATTCGGTCAAAAGAACGGATGCGAATGGGTTGGCGGGTCATTGGGAAATTCGCACGTAAGAACGCTTCGAGAGTCTGTACAAGTAAGGGTGCTTGGTGCCTTTCCTGCACATATGAAAGCGGAGTATTAGGAAGAGGACACAATGATGGGAGAAAATAGCCATGATGCTTGTTGATCATGATGAAGCGATCGAGTCGGCGTATGAGAACATCGGTGTGCAGCGTTGGCATAGGTCCCTTTGGCTCTGGGCATCTGGCACCCAGGTGTTCATCGCCTGACTCTGAGTCCGACTCTGAGCCAGATTCCGAACTGTCCAGTGGATTGTCAGGATTACTCAAGTCGTTGCCATCTGTTTTGAGGGAATGATGCCATGTGAGAAAGAGGTCTTGCAGGTAGAGGGAATCCTGGCGTCGAAGCCACTTGGTCATCTGGATCACATAATCCCTCTTGTTGCTTGCTCTATATGCGTGCTTGGCGAGGTCAATGTGTAATCGTTCAGGAAGCTCCGTGTTGAACCCATCTGCGCTGCCAAAGAGTCGAATGGAAGCAGTGTAGTGAACCATTGAATGGATCTTGGGTATGTTGAAATCACTCCGAATGCCGAGGTCAATGAAGACAGCTTTATTTTGATGGAAAAGCTTCAATGCGTCGTCCATTTTGTGCAGAGTTGCTTCGGTATGTGACTGATATTGGGCATAGTAGATAAAATCAAGTACGCCGCGCACTGCCGCAAGAACACGGCTATCAACAGTGCCTGCGATGACTCCGAGAAAGACCCGCTGTAGTTCCTTCTGGTCACCGCCAGTCCACTGCTTGCGTTTCGAGATGCCTTTTTTGAAGTGGTGAAGTCCAGCATACAACGTCATGGCCCGAAACCGTGCATCAAGCTCTTCCTCGCCAATGAGCTCTGTACACCAGGCAACTATATGGTCCTTGAAGACGCCCTTGTGTAACTGATGCAAGATGTCAGGAGTGATGGACTGGAAGATATCAGAATGTGGAAGTGTCGCCCAAAATGGTTCGTATACAGCACGGAGACCCAGTTTGTCCTCGAACTCCTTTGTCTGCATGTTCCCTTGTTGATGCTTCTTCAGATTCTTCAGCGTGTGCTTGGGCATTTCGAGCGTCCGAAGAGGTAATGTCGCCTCGGTTCTTTCGAGCAACAGTGCACTTCGGGCATCGACTCTCCTTGCAGCACGCAATGAGACACTGCTCCGGGAAGTCGGCCACATATGCAGCGAGGATTGGAAACAGGCAATGAACATAGCCGTCTGGACACGTCATAGGTATGCCTTTTTTTCCTGCTTCAACCATCGGCTCCAGGATCTGAGTCATACAGTAATGAAACAGGTTGTAACGTTCAAGAGAGCGGGTGGACTTTGAAAAGCATTCGAGTTTGGTGGTGGGTAGATAGCCAAGTAATACACACGCATGCTTTGAAGGCTGACGTCGCACGTCCTTGGAGATATTCCCAACGGTCAGGTATACCGGCCACACCTCCTGGTCACCACGAAATTGGGATAGCGAGGTCTTATCAGATGCCAGGATTACAGGTACCACGGCAGCACCCTCCGGCAGGCGGTTCTGAGAAGCATGGCTGTGGTAAGCATCCGATTTCTCACACCAGCGACTTTTTGCCCACTCACTTGCATCTCCCACCACCAGTCGGTGGTCCACATTTCGTCGTAACGCCTCGTTTTGCCCTCGTTGTCGTCAAAGACCTGTTGGGGCTCAAAGCAAACAGCATCGCGAAAAGGTTGGATTCGCCATCAACTCGCGAATGCAGTCGATTGGGTTGCGCAACCATAACTCAGCCTCTTCTGTCTGCCGCTGACCATCTTGCCCTAGTAGGTCCCCTTCTATTGTAATGGCCTTGAGATTCCACTCAGCTGACTGTGGTAGCTTGTCGATTGCCTTCATCAGTGTATATTTGCTGGTGAATGAGGTTCGTAATTTACTTGTCTGTCAGCAGTTCACCAGTCAATAGAGGCTCATAGCACTAAGTACAGATTCAGTTGCTTACGATTGGAAGTTTCGTGAACTCTTCAATTCCTGTTTGTCCAACGTGTCTGAACAACCATTTGACGAGCTCCCATTCCTCTTCATCCGCAAAGGGTCCCCAAGGATCAAGACCTTGTCCCTCTTGTGACCTCTTGATCGCCTCGAACAAACTTTCTGCCTGGCCCAGTGCAGATGCAACCTGGCCTGGATACTGAGCGCACGAAACGGCTCCAAACGTCATACTCGTCCTCAACTTCTTCAATTCCAGGCTGTCTATGTCCATCTAACTCCACATCAAATGGCATGCTGTCGTAAGGTTCGTTTTCTCCTTCAATGTCATGACTTGGAGGCTGATCTTGCTCCTGACCTCCATCATGACTCGAAGACCGATGTTCTGGTACTTTGATAGGTTCCTCCCGAGCACTCCGCATGCGTTGTTTGCAGGTAGGGTTACTCTGAAATGTGTAGACTGACCACTTTGGATGTAGGAAAGGTGCGAAGACAAAAGTTGCAGCGATGCATGGCGATATGCAATGTAGGTGCACAGATCAGTATCCGAGCATACTGTTCAAGAGCTGATTCTTGCTTCCGCCTGTCAGGCTGATTTGTTATCATGGTCTGTGCGCTGATGGCATGAGTCGCGTGACTCACTGCGACCGCGTTGTGTACGTGTCAGGGTTTGTTGAATTTTCTGTTTGTATGTTCGACCTTAAATCTAATGCCCCAAATATTGCGTGGCCTGTCCTTCCCTTCAGACGCCCTCCTGTGATCAAATCTAAAAATTCCAAGCAACATTAACAATGTCTTCGCACGCGCACCCTCTCGTGCTGCCCTCGCTAGAGCTATCAACGGCCCAAGTAGTGCTGATGCAGGTACCCAGATGCGAGCACGTCATGAACCTCGCCTAACTGAGAGGGCCCAGTACATTTGTACGTCGTACCTGTGTCATCAACATGTAATCACTGACCATCGTCCATTTTAAGCTGACGAACATCGGGATCATGAACTCCAGCGGCACAAGCCAAAGGGGAAGGCGTCACGGCAAAATCAAGAGAACCGAGGTCAGCATTTTATAACTATCATCTATACTATTGTACTCACCCATGTTTTTCCCAGCTCCCCAAGACCAGGGCCGCACTACAGTGAGCGAGAGTTTCACTGACATCTGGTTTGTAACTAACCATCTTGTTCTCAGTTTGCATCTCGCGACATTGATATGAGGACTCCACAAACAATGCCCGCAGTGGACTTGATGCTGCAAAGTGGCAGAGTGCCTCCACTCAGTGTTCCTCTGGAGGTTTGTGATTTTTCTCACCTCTGACCGAATCTATGTTAACAACAAGCATCCTCAGCGCAGTGCCACAGCCAGGGGCAGCCGTGACTCTGGACGATATCATGACACAGGTGTGATAGTAATAGTGTAACGATATTGATACTTACACTATCAAAATCACTTTAGGGTTCTGGATTTATTAACGGCCCTCGTGGATATCGCCACCAACAGGGCACGAATCGCCGTGATGCCTTGGATATGCTTGTAAGTGTCGTTTTGCGACTGATACTAGCACAGTACCTCATCAAATTTTTATTGGTCGAAAGGAGAAAGGTAAACGTAGGCTTACAAGTGTGCACGCCAGGGAACTTATACAGAGACGGGAAGCGGCTGCCAGTGTGGCGGAAGACCTTTTCCCACCTGATGGTAAGTTGACTTCGGACATGGTGATGTCACTGTTGACGTCACTGTTGCAGAACCTGCCTCAGACGGAGACCTTGATTACGACGAACAAACAGATGAACCTCTGTACCAGCACCAAGTCAACACCCACCGTTTCAATGATCTCGATGCTAACCCATTCCGAGACTCAGAGCCTGACTTGGGTGGTGAGAGCGGGAACGAGGATAATGCCATCGCCTCAGGTACGTATATTGTTTGCCACTAATTTGCTATTTTTGAAGGATAACAACAGGAGGAAAACGTTATCGACAGACTGAAGGGGATATATCAGATGACGGCCGTTCTGATGGCAACGAACAGGATGGAAAACGTATGCGCGTCTCCGCTGACAACGACAATCAAGGCTGGCGTAACCCTAAGAAGATTCAAACCTCAAAAGGGCGTGTTGCTGCTAAGGACTATGAAGTCGCCGTCCAGGAGATTTTGAAGATCGCCATCGGCCTGTTCCGCTCCCGCTTGACTGCAGAAAATGCCTACCCCGACCACATAAGCCAAGTTTCATGGGCCAAGGAAGCCTGGGCAGAGGCTTGCAAAGAGTGTGAGGCCCAGATCAACTACAACAACGAAGTGATTCAGCTGGTATGTGCCGTTTATGCTTCTGTTTTGTGGATGGAGCCACTGATATGGCCCGCCGGCATGCCCTGCATTCAGATCACAAACCGGACATGGCATCTTACCAGTGAACTCAAGTCCAAGATTCGACCGCTCGTGGAAGTAATGTACGGATTCGAAGAGCAGTGCAAAGTCAGTCGTCAAAGCACGGAACCGCAAGCTTGTGGAGGACCTCACCAAAGACTTTGGGTTCTGTTACAAGGTACACTCTATCTCATGTTTCATTCATGTTGCTGACCATTACCACTGTGATGATAGTCCCTTGGTGACCCTGCCGACGACGTTAGCCGCAAAGGATTATACGAGCACAAGATCATTCAGAAAGCAATCAACATCTCTTTCTACAAGGACAAGAGGGACGAAGGTGTGCGATATCCGCAATATTTCCAACCATTTCCAGTGGCTGGAAAGGCGCTCGTCTTGACAGTGGTACACTCCGATCTCTTTCTAACATCCGCTGATGATGACTCACACGTTTCGACACAGATTGAAGCCTGCATTGATGAGTGGAGTTCAGGCGAGCGCTGCGACATTCAGTTCAACGAGCCGATCTACAAGCCTGTCTACCATATACACCTTGCCCAGCTTCGAAAGTTTGCAGAGTACACGAAGGCTCACGAAATTTTACCCAAGATGCTCAAGCGTCTCAATGACAGTGGGCGGTAGAGAATTTTAACCCTCATCAGAAAATGAACTGATGTGTAGTTCTCGTAGCCGACACGCTAAGGTAGAGACACCTTTGGACACCATTCAAAAGCGGGCGCTACGGGAGGATGCTATCGTGGCAGCAATCCATGAGTATGAGATGCGCAATGGGCAGTTGAGTGACGAAGATGACCTTGATGAGTAGAGGATGGACGAGGGAATGGCCCAGGAGTAGATACCTACTACATTGCTGTTATGTAGTATTCCAATTCAATAGCTTATAGGCTGACATCGAAAGATGTGTTCGAGCAACAGCTGGCTATGTTGCTACTGTAGCATTCTCAAATTTGTGCTATGATGCGTGTCACCCATGCTATATTGAACTATGTATTACTACCATATCCAGAAGGATGACTATGTTGACACAATCGTAGGGGGGGCTGCAATGTGACAACAGCAACTATATTGCCAACAGAGTGCAACGTTGCTGCCCTGTTTTTTGCTGATGCGGGGGCGGTCAGAGTAGTTAGTACTACGTTTTTCAAGGAGATCTTCGGCAATTTTGGCCGAACCAATGGAGATGACGTAGTACCCTAATACAGATATGCAAGCAAGATCACCTGTTCAACGGAATTCTCAGTACAACGGTGACAGGTTGTGACTCATGATTACTGACCATACCGACGGTTGAACTCAAGCCACTTCAACCAGGGTTTCTCGTTTGGTAGCTCCAGGAGGAAACGAATACCACGAACGCCTGGCGGCAGACGCCACCAATTCCTGGTGTAGAGCCAGATGAAGAAGACTAGACCACCTAAACCAACAACACTGATGAGATACAGCGGCGTCAAAATCATCACCTCAAGATCAACGTCGGCCAAACAGGAATGAGATTCGGACAGCCTGGAGATTTTGCGGGTAGAAGGAATGCAACTTGAGGGTGTCTAACCGCTACCCATCTTTAATTGTTTCTGAAGGTTCGGACCAACCGTTTGGGACGCTCCACTTAGGATCATTGTTTATATGTGGCGTATAAATCCTACTAATCTGCAAAACGAAGCGAGTCATTCTGGTCAGAATGGTGCCCCGTATGGGTTAGCTCAGGGAAATCGCCACTTTTGGCCTGTTCCCCACCAATGAGTACTCAGAAAACCGTGACCAATGCCTTTCCGTAATATTGTGTTGTGCAGATGGTGACTAAGTGGGGCGTAGTAGGGCCTAAGCCTCGTTTTGCATGTACATAGCTGTAAACATGAAGTTACCAGTCTAAACTCAAGTTTTGTACATTCTTCGTGCTTCTTACAATATATACTACTATAACTTACTAGCAGGGCCCATTCGTTTTGGGTTCCCACCATTTGCAAACAGATGAGGCGGCCGAATGCACTCGTCCGTTTGCAAACAGTGGGAATCCAAAACGAACAGAAACGAAACGAAACGGACGCAAACCAAGGGCTGCCGAACGGACCCTTACATATCTGCAACCCTAGATTATCTGCCACGAGAAAACTCCTACGGATGCAGAGCTCCAGCCCGGTGACCCGGGCTGCATCAAACATCGAAGGTGCATAGTGACTTCTGGGGGGTGTCAGCAATGGCACCAGTACGTAGTAGAAGACTCATGCATACAACTCATACAATAATATCGACTTCTGGCGTTCTCTTCCAGATGCGGCGGATGAGGAACCGAGTAAAATAGTCTGCACGTGCCAATGGTGGTGTCTGTCAGCTTTTGGCTGGGCTGGCTGCACCGTTTATCTGGACAGCGCCCTACTAGTAGATCAGGGGGGTGCAGCGATACGTCGACGTCTTGCAATCGTTCAAAACCGAGGCATGTGGCATTCCCGGGATGACGTCCTATGTTATCCCGCAAGCAATGCTGCTCCGGTCCCAACCCCAGAGGGTTCGTTATCAAGCAAGATCACAGCCCTAATTCCGGAAGATCATCGTCATCATGCCAAAGGACGCATCACTGAGCCCTAACACTTACTTGACGTCAACGAGAAGCCTCACAAGAGCATGCAGTAATCGAGTATCCGTTGTGCTCACGACATCTGCTCTCGTATAGTTACCTTACAGCCAAAATCAAGCTGTCAGAATGAGGCTTACGGGTAGAGAGCTCATGGGACTCGTGCCAGCGTCAGAGTTCTGTGAAGAAAGGAGAAGGGAATCGACGGTTGCAGTGCAATGTATGGGCAGAGCAAAGACGGTCAGCTAATTTTCGGAGCGCGTGCCACTGCGTAAACGCAATTCATACGTTGGTTTGTTCAGGGTAACATAATTTTCTCTGCCGAGTTGAAAGGGCGGTATGGAGATCGAGGCTTCGTCTCGACTGCATTAAATCCAGGTCATTACGAACCAACCAAGTCCACATACTGTGTATACTCACCACGGGACCAACACAGGAGGAATCAGGACTGAGCTTCAGCGGCATCTCGGGTCTTTCACGAAAGCCGTCATGGTACGTATCTGTTCAGGTAGAGGAGCAAGTTGCGAACATGTGAAGCCACCGCACCGGGGAAATAGCATGGAGCCTCGGGGATCGTTGCAAACAAATCATACCTCCTGTAATTCGTGACGCGTCGAAGGGGCTATAGTTTGCTTGATCACAGTGGTGACTCGCAACCACCGGGGAGACGACGTGGTAGGCACTTAGTCTATGTACTTGTTTACCGATGTAAGGGCAAAGGATCATCTTGCGGGATGAAAAGGTAGGAATTACCAAAACATTGACTTGGTTAATGGGGCATGAAACCCAGGAAAAGATAGCCAAAAATCGTAATTTTACAAATTGTCGCCTCGCAACACTGCACCGAATGACTAAAATGGATGAGCAACTTCTCTGGTGCTAGTGAAGTCATCCATCGTAGGTTGTACGACCGACGCGAACTCAGGTTCGAGGGTGTCATCTGCAGGCGGCATCAGGATCGACGTTTGCATATTGGGAGTCGCCTGTTGAGGCAGACGGGATAGACGGGACCAAACTTCGGATGTTGACATCGAAAGTAAAGGGGCTGCGACGCTAAGGGAGGAATCTGATACCACAGATGGGGTGTTCTCAAGGAGGTCTTCCGCAATTTTGGCCGAATCAATGAGGATGACGTAGTACCCTAATGCAGACATACAAGCAAGATCACCTGTTCAACGGAAATCTCAGTACAACGGTGACAGGTTGTAACCCTTGATTGCTGACCATACCGATGGTTGAACTCGTGCAGCTTCAACCAGGGTTTCTCCTTTGGTATCTCAAGGAGGAAACAAATACCACGAATGCCTGGGGGCAGACGCCACCAATTCCTGGTGTAGAGCCAGATGAAGAAGACTAGACCCCCTTGTCAGAAATCCGAGGAAATACGGAGGCGCGAACGGCGAGGACGTGAGCGAAAAGCTGAGGATTGGTCCTTGGAGTACTACTGATGTTCCGTACGATTATGTAAGCTACGTAAGGTCGACGAACGAGATTTCCAACACCCCTGAACCAACAGCAAGTACTGATGAGATACAGCGGGGTCAAAATCATCGTCCCAAGACCAATGTCGGCCAGACAGGAAGTCACTGAGATGGACCGCCCGGAGTCTTTCATCAGCAAATTAACAGATCCCTTATTTGTCCCTTAGCTTACTCAATCGGCAAAATAAGTGGTTTTAAGTTCGACACAATTTAAGTGCCATAAGGTATGTCAATCCCTCAAATTGCCCTTAGAATACACTTTTTGCCGTCCTCTTACTTTCCTCGGGGCATTTTAAGTAGATTTTAAGGGTAAAAGGTGTTACATTTTATTACTGTCAACGAAGCTACATCAACTAAAAAAAAGAGTAAGGGGTATACAAAAATAGCGAGAAAACGGAACGCGCGGCAGTGATGCAGGTGGCGGGCCCTCATTAACTTGGTCGTCCGCTTTCGTGATACTGGGCCAACCACCTGTGAAACAACACCCAACGGCAACGAAGCACTCTCGGTTGCATTCGTGGCGTGCACTGTTCGAATTGAAAACAAATGTTCAGATCAGTATATACCAGATATATTACCGTCCCTGCCATGCGTCGCAGTGCCCTGCTGCCCAACAGTACCAGGTAGGTTGGCCTGTTGCTGATTGGCGCGTACAAACGAAACCTGTGTTGCTATAAATAAGATTTACGAAATGAAAGGAACAGAAGCCATGAGACACTTACATGGTCTGTGGTCGCCTTGCCATCCCAAGGCTTGAAGGGCTCGAGGAGTTGGAGACGGTCGCTCTTGGGGTCCACAGCGACAGCAACCGAGGCGCAGTCAGCGGGAGGAGGTTGAAAGATGTTTGGCCAGGGTCGTATCCAAGAGGAGGAAGCTCGTTGACGGAGGGGTCTGAGAACTTGGAAGGCTTGCCACCGGTGCCGATGAGAGTGTCGTCCATGGCGCGGTCAAAGGTGAGGTCACCCGCAAACGCCATTGCAGTCGCGGCGTCAGGAGAAGGGATGAAGCGCGGGTGGCGGCGTTAGCATCATTACGACCAGTGAAGTAACTGAAGTTGTGGTTGTAGGAGGTAATGACTAAGTGGAGCTAGAAGATTTGTTCTGTTGGCAGAAATGAGGACTCACTCAGGCTCGAGTTGACCTCTCTCTTCATGACATATTTTCTATCCCATTGGCCAGTGCAAGGACTACACGCGTTAGCGAGAACAAGACCTCCGACGTTCTCGAAAGCACTAATTTGACTGTCACGTTCGATGGTAGCATGGGAGGATGCACGAGCAGTCCGAAACATACCTTGAGACGTCATAGTAGAACTAATGCCCGGAAGGTGACAGAGTTAGGAGGGGTGTAGTTTAGTTCGATGTAGTGCGTATGGCGAGGATGTTGGGGTTGTTGGTGCAACCGTTAGATTTGTCGCCAGCGACGTTGATGCGAGTGGTTGGACGCCCCCATCAGATGAAAATTTCCTTGAATGCAGGGTCCATTTTGGATGTGGCAAGTTCGCTTTTCCTGCGTCGCGTCCGAGGTGGTGGGCTGTTTTCTGGTGTTACTGACTCGTTTTTGAAGCGCTGAGAGTGGAGCGAGGGTTAGCGACTCCGGTTGAGAGTCCAACTAGTCACATGACCTGAGCGAGGAAATTTTGTCCAAGTCCATGCTATTAGGAAATAATTTCTGTGCACAGTGAACCAAAGTTTTACACATCGCATCCGCGACTTGACCACGCTCGAAACAGTTTGCACTTACGCCAGTCGACTTGGCCATGCACACTCCATCCTACCACCTTCATAGATTAATATAAGAGAGTAGCATTAATAGTAGTATGAGATCCCTTCAAGTACAGTACTAGTATAGGACTTGACTCCAGTCCCAGCCTTGTAGACACTCAAGTTATATCTGATAGTTTGCCTCAGATCCCTCAAAATGCCTCCATTTCGTCAAGTTCCTGAACCCGAAATACTAAATTGATGACTTATGTTGCCTACAGCACTTACTTCAAGCTTACAACACTCAGCACCCTTACTGCAGCCGACTGAGGAGAATAAGTCCGAATAAGGAACCTGTTAATTTGCTGATGTTCCGGGTAGAAGGAATGCAACTTGAGGGTGTCTGACCGCTACTGTCATAGTTTCCACATCAGTGGTCGTCATGCTCTGATATTTAACCAGGCCGCCGTACTTTCCAGGCTCTTGGTCTTTTCATTCCTTTCCATAGGAACTTGCAGAATATGACATTAAGGCTGCCACATATAATTGGACAGAGATTCGTGCACAAACAAGGTAGTATAATACAAATTCAGACTACACTAGACCTCCATACTCTGGTCATGCATTGCCTGTGCCCTGCTCAGTACAGGCCTCTTCCTCGGTGGAGATCTGATTTCGGGGACACCTGAAGAAGCTATTAGAGAGCAGCAGATATTGTTTCCAAAGCTCCTACCACTTCCAGATCTGTCACGCTTCTTGGATTTCGTTCCCATATTCAGCCTTGCAAGCAGAGCCTTCGCAGCTGGAGCTTTGGATGCTGAGGTAGTGGGCATAAAAGTTCAAACATGATAATGGTACTTACTGGATTCCACGGGGCCTCATCCACCAAAGCCCTCTCGTCATCCTCTGCACTGTCATCATCTACATCACAGTCTGTGACCTGTGGATCAAACGGATCCTTGAATCTCCATTTGGCAGCTGCCCAGTATGACGTGTAGGGGTCATCTGTAATATCGTCAGTGGAGTGCTAATGTGATTCGTTGAACACTCACGTATCAGTGGACGGTCATTATCATTGTACCAGTCATTTGCCTGGGCCAACAGGTCACCAATGACATCTAGTGCAGGCATTGTCTCGGGGATCACACTACCATACACCTGTCCCGACCACAGAGGATATTCTGCGATGCTCGTCTGGTAAGACTCCCAGTCTTGGTGACCTGAGCAGCGTCCACCAGTGATTTGATGGGAATTGACTCACCGACTTCCTCTATGGATGCCTGGCTGACATTCAGCATCTCGGGGTTGCGGTGTCGACGATATTTATTGACGTATACGGGCTCATGGCGTCTGACGATGGCCTCCGTCACGAGATATCTTTCGAACTGGTCAGATCTCCACATGGAATCCATGCCGACCATGTCTCCCAGCTCCATCTCTAAGGCCCTCCACCTTGCATCCACGTATTCGTAGTTCTGGGCAAGAACTACCCAAAACCGGTAGGACTTTATGGGAACCACATCGTCATGGTGAAGCAGGAGGGCGAGAGCATATCGGCGGTAGAGGAGGTTGTGAATGTGATCGGCATAGTAGGCAGGGGCGGAGAACACGAGGTTCTCGTCCTTGCCATCGTTGCAAACCTCTTTGACTGAGACCATGCCTCCCATTGGAGGCTTGATGAACAGGCGTTCTTTGACAGTAAGTGCTACCTGTTTCTTGATTGATGCATCATCGGGATGTTGGGTGGGAAATGCGTGATAGTTCATCTTGTTCGTATGACGGTGCCAGTGGTAGGGTACAGCGTTGGGATCGTCCTCGGGTCATAATAATTCTTTCTACACGTGGAGAACGCGTGGTGGCTGAATATACTAGTAGCAACCATGGTACAATGTCTATTATACAAGAAATAGGTACATGATCAACTCAAATAGCTGCTGCTTACTTATAAGTACTGTAGGACACTGATGAAGCCGGGTATATATATACTGTATATATCCTTTTTCTTGTCCTGAATCTTTCACCAACCCCATCGCAGCCAATGCTTTACAAGATGTCTGATCTCTTCTATCCCCAAACCGTTTCTGGCGACCAATACAACATTGCAATACTTGACTATGTCCCCCAGCTCAAGTATTCCATCTCACATGAACCTAACACACCCATGGCTGTCGTATACGAGGCCCTGCCCCCGACTGCGAACCCTACCTTCAAGACGGAGGTCCCCTCGTCGTACTACGAGCACCTCCGCCGCTTTCTATGGCGGTACTACCTGTTTTCAGTCCTTATTAACAAATTCAATACTGGCAGCACCAAGAAACGAATCGTTCTTCCAGCGGTCGCCACATTTCTCCAGAAGATGGTGGTCATGATGGACACGGTCGTCGAGCAGCTCATCATGGGCTGCATGGAAAAAGGTCAAGAACTGGATCCTGAACTACGATGCCAGTACTTCGATGACTATCTGGTCACGGAATTCGTTGTCGGTCGCCATGACCCCGAGTCTGTCGAGGCCTGGCGCAGGAAACCGGTGAATCGCATCTATGATTTGGAGTGGATCAACCCGGATAGACTCAGTAAGCCATATTTATCTCTCTCTTACCAAGGCTCACAACATTGCTCTACAGATTGGGCAGCATACGACGCGGCACTGGGTCTGCTGCTCGGTGGTGAGACACACATGAAATCGGTGGACAACATCAAGGGGCAGTCCGAGTTGATGCAACTACTGGATGCGGTTGGTCAGTGGTATGGAATGCCAGTAAGGAGGAATGCACCCACCAAAGGTAATGTCTATCGCCCCTCGCGCTCATAATCCTCTAATATAACATGCTCCATAACAAGATAAACCAAAACTTGTCGATGGCTGCGCTGGGATGGGGCTGGTACTGCTGGAAGATGGGGATGGAGTGGCAGATGCAGAAGTGATGGTAAGGTAGCGCAACCCGGGGGAACGGACGAGAGGGCAACATCGCCGAGTCGAAACGGCAGTATAAAGATCGAGGCTTCGTCTCGACTGCATTTGAATCCGGATCACTACGAACCAACCTAGTCTACATAGTACATACAATCGTGGCGAGCAATCATACCTCCTGTAATTCGTGACGCGTTGAAGGAGCTATAGTTTGTGTGATCACATCGGTGACCCACAAACACGGGGGAGGCGAGTTAGCCGGACTGTGCGCGAGGCACGAGCGTGCAGTGCATAGTCCATGTATGCTTACATAATGTAAATAATTCGGCACCTGGGGGGTTTGAACCCAGGCGCTGGACAGCAGTTTCGACCGTGCGAAAGGTCTCGTCAGGGGGGCTTAACCGCTGCCCCAACTGCGCCCATTGAGAATGACCAACTACTTTCGCATCTAAGGTGGATTACACCACATGGCGATCATGTGACTTGAGGCACTTGCCGTGCTCTAGACGGCACTATAGCTATACTTGTACGTCCTGCCAAACAATTAAATAAATTAAAAACAATGATTGCACTTTGCAATAATAATGACCAATCTCAAAAAAAAAAAGAAGGAAGAGTGTCGTAGTATGTAAGCAATTTGGATAGGTCACTGATCTGACCGCTGAGCCACGACATTCAACGTTCAATTGTACAGTACATAACTTCAACATTCGTCTTCTGCAGACGTTTCTGCGGCCTCGAACACAAATCACAGACGAGGTCTCCACCACCTCAGTCATGGCCCCATCGCCTCACGAAACCACCCACCACCTCAAAATAGTCCCATCGCCTCAAAAATGGTCCCGTCGCCTCCAAAACCACCCCATCATCTCAGAAACAGGTCCCATTGCCTCGAGAACAGTCCCATCACCTCGAGAACAGTCCTGTCGCCTCGAGAACAGTCCCATCGCCTTGAGAACAGTCCCGTCGCCTTGAGAACAGTCCCATCGTCTCACAAACCACCCCAGCACCTCAGTAACAGTCCTGTCGCCTCGAAAACTGCTCAATGGTAGAATATAATAGCAGTAACACTGTACTATGTAGCCTACATAATATAGAGCATACCCACTGACCTGTGCAAAAACCCGTCCACATGTGTGGGTATCAACCCCCTGCCAGTGATGGTATGGGGTAGTGCTCCTGAGTCCTGACACCCGGGGGTGTGCTCCCTAATGATAATCATTGGCTGGTACGAGTGCAATTGCTTCAATGGTGGCACTTGGTACCTACCCTGCACCACACAACTAGTAGACTGTCGGACACTGCGGGCTTAGCCTGCTGTTGGAAGCATTCGAGCTAGGATAACGGCTGTGGTCGTTGGTTGTCTTGCTCAAATGTGACATGTGACATGTGACAACCACATCAGGGTTGCTTACATACGATGTGTCGACACACTTCCTTTTTTTTTTTTTTGAGATTGGTCATTATTATTGCAAAGCGCAATAAAAACAATTAAATCGAGGAGGGAGAAGAAAGAAAAGTGGAATGAAGGGGTCTGTGACATCCGTCGATGCTCCAATGAAGAGCCGTTCATGTCCAACTTGTGTGCGTGAGCACTCAGAATGAATCTCATTAGAAGTAGCTAAGTAATGACAACATGAAAGAAAGCTTGCAGCCAAGTCCCGTGGCCCGCCACTACTACTCACTGGCAGGCTGTGCCAGGCTCGAAATCCGCTTCGTAAACTGCATCAGAACATCAATGCTGTTGAAGAACAATGCAGACAGATGGCATAGTACTCACCTACACTCGCACTCCAGACCGGTTCTTGTTGCGCGGGCACTGGCTCACCTTCCACCTCTCAGAGCACTCAGTGCTCTGGCAATACCTGCATGTTCTTGCCTTCCGCTTTCGAGCCCTGTCATCAATGGCATCCTCAGTGGAGAGGCGTTTGTGAGAACCCAACGATGCTGGTTGGTCAAGCACTGCTGCATAGCTAGCTTGTGTATATGTGGCTTGTACAGCGGGGGGGTCTGGTTTGTCGCCGTATTGATACTGTAGGGCCGACTGAGCGAGATGGTGATCCGTGAGGGCTTTCCATAAGTGCCACTGAGCTACATCTAAGTCACTTGTGGGGACGGAAGTCACCGTCGGGGCCAAGACAACATCGAAGAGGTCCTGAGGTGATGCAGTTGGGACTGACTGTGGGGAACCAACTTCATTGGCGAGAAGGGTACGAACTCGCTTGGTGCACATGGCATTGAGGTTGGTTGACGTCTTCTCATTGGCATAGTCCATCCACGTCTTGTAGTATGTGCTGAGATGTTCAGAGAGCTGGTGAGGACATTCAATGTGTTAATGAGTGACTTCGGGTCATGCGAATGACCGGTAGCACGAATCCACTGTGACATACCTTGTAGAAAATCAACTTGCCGTCTGCGTGACCATTCATTTCAACTGCAAGTGTTGTAAAGTTGGGAGAGGTGGAGCTGCCGGAGTTGAGCATGGCCATCATGTACAGCTGGAAGAGGGAGCGCTCGCTCCGAATGTGGATGGGTAAGACAGCGAATCGTGTTCCTTGGCGCTGACTCAGATACTGATGGCTAACCTTCTGTTCACAGGCAAATGTGTGGTTGTATGGTAACATCCCATAGCGCGTCTGCATGGCATTGTCGAAGGGCAGGATGCTGAAAGACTCGTCCGTATGCTTGTAGTTGTCGCCATTGACCCATTTGCCATATCCGGCACGAGGGTCGAGCCCAAAGTACGATGCAGTGCTTTCGCTTAGAGTGGCGAGGCGATTTTTCAGTCTGATATCAAAGTGGCCCACATACTGTCGTCCGGTGCGGTTGAGTGTGCCAACCTTGTCAGGTTGCTAGTCAGCAGGGAAGTAAACAGAAGCAGACTGAGACAATGACCTTACCTACATGTTGTGAGCAACTGCGAAGTCCAATGAGAAATTCACTGAATGATGTGAAGAGGCATTGAAGAATGGAAAACGGCAGATGATGTTTTGGTGGACTCCCCCTTCCAAGTCGTTTGTCCCACAGCAACAACGATAGAGAACAAGGCCATCCTGGTCCTTCCCAACCTCATAGTACAGTGCAATACCTGGTGGATCTGAGTAATACCCACCGCGAATGTTTTCCAGAACGTTCTTTGTAATCTCCCATGCTTTCTCATTGAACAGTGGCTGCCCAGTAGTGGAATCTTTGAGTGGCCCGAATGTCTTCACAACAGCAGCAATGCGACTAAATAGAACTTCTGGACCAGGGACGTAGCGACGGACGCGAGCGAGAACCCACTTTGGTGAAGAGACCAGTTTTGCTTCATAGCTGACACCTTTATGTTCGAGCACAGATTTGACAGCCAGTTTGTCCCGTGGGTCTGTCAGGTAGATTGCCGCACTTAATGCTCGGATGAAAGGCCGATGGAGGCCATGGTGGAGTGAGATTGGGAACTGATGGAAGAGGTGCCAGATGTCACCAATGATATGTGAGCGGACGAGCTTCAGTGCTTCGAGGTCAAGCCTCATTGTGGCGAGAATGAAGCTACAGATCGCCTTGTCTGCCTCCAGATCTCGTTCAGCTATGGTTGGGCTTTGTTCGGCCACATTTTCCTCTGTCTCGTAGTTGTCCCTGATGGATAAGAATGAACAGCTTTCTATGACATCTGCTGGTTCCATCTCCTCAAATCCTTCTTCATTAAGGCCAGGAGGTGCTTGCAGGGTGTTGGAAGGGATGGATAGGTCAACATCAACCTCCCCATTCACCAGCCTGGTTTGCAGGTGGGTAGTGGAGCACAGAAGAGTGAAAGGTACGGGCCCAAACGCAGACAATGGCGTGGGAGCATGAGCCTCAACCAGCTGAGGTGAGATGAGGTAGGATGGGACGAGAACTTGCTTGACCACCATGACAGTCCGTGTTTTCGTAACCTTAACACCACGAAAAGTAGCAGGGCGATCAAGCGCAATGATGCCATGAGCAAGTGGCTTCCCATCTGGGGCAAACATAGTTACAGGGGTTGCACCTGGTGTGGAGTCATTGACTGCATGTGGCGCACTGGTTTTCATGAGAGCTTCATGAATAGCCCATGCTGCAAATGCATCAAGAGTGGTGTATTGGATAAAAAACAGGGCTGAGGTCTGCATGTGCCCACAAGGTGCTGATGCATATGGTGGGGTCCTCCGTGAAGCGCCTGTGGAGGAGTGCAGTGCATAGTGCAGGTGTGCTTGTCGTTCCAAGTATAGTGGCACAGCGAGCTCTTGTCAGGGTTCCAACATCAACATGACCAGAGAAAGGCGGTCCAGTGGTAGGGCCACAATTTCCATGTAGGTGCTTGAATTTAGCAGCGATGTCGGTGCCAACTTTCTTGTAGACACTTGAGCGGAGGAAGGTCAGGAGTGCATAGGGAAGGAAAAGATAGCCATCCTGCATGAAGTGGCATGTCTATAGTGACATCTAAGCTAGCTGACTAGGGGCCAGTGGATATGTAGGAACACACCTGAATCAGGTAAACTGTTTTCTGATAGGCGATCTCAAGGAGAGCAGCCCGACCTGAGATTCCAGTAGATGTATCAACCGGAGACTGCAGACCAAATGCAGCAATAACAGGTGATTCATCAGTGTGATGATTCATGATAATGTTGAACCGGGAATTGACTTGTTGAGGCGTCGTCAGCTGGACAGTTGACCAGTCAGGGGGAAGTGCAAGCTCCTCGTAGGGGGGACTTTGTTGGACTGGAGTAATGCCAGCTGAGAGCGAAGGAAAAATGGACAAGAGTTTGTCTCTGTCGGCCCTGATGTTGTCCGTATAAACCACCTGTGGCTCCGAATGACCATAGGCATGAAGGGAGGGGAGAATGGACTGCAAGACTGGTGCCCATGCTTCGTGAGTCTTTGACGGAGTGAACGTCATCCCCCGGATCTCATTGTACTCGTTGATAAAAGTATGTAGAGCAGCAAAGACAGGAACACCCTCTTTCCTCCCAATGCGCTTCACAATCTAGAGAGAATAAGCCAAGCCATACTATTGAACACACAGCCTGTAAACCCACCTTGAAAGTATGGTCATGCTTGAGAATGTTTGCAGGATGAGAGCAAATGATCTGCTGGAGTTGTGGTGCCTCCTCCTCAACCATCATATCATAGAAGCGGCCAAAGTACTGGACACTTGGAATGAAACCAGCATAGCCGTTGCAGTCCCCAAACTCTCCGAATGGCCACCTACTGGTCCAACACTGTGCAAGAGAGCCAAAGTTCTGGTCGGCAATCATCTCGAGGAACTGACATTGTAGTCGGTCGAAGCGATGATAGTGCAGTGTCTGGATTAGGGTCCTGAAGACAGTGGTACCAAGGCCCACCCTGGCAGACTCTCGAAGAAGAGATGCGAGGCCACCTGTTAAGCCACTCCGATAGGTGAGACAGAATGTGAACTGGTCCGAGAGTGTCTTCGGCAAGACTTTGAGGAGTGTAGGACTCCAGCTCTGATAGTTGTGATGGCAGCTTGCATGTGGGCAGTAGTAGCGGTACCCAACGATGTATTCACATTGGTCAACGCCCACCACTCGGCGTGGGCTATCAACAAAACCATGCTTTGCAAGGTACACTGTCGCCGATCGACTTCCTCCCCTCCCAGCAACCAAGCACGCTGGGCAAGGTATCTTGTTGACCAGGAGATGAGGCAGCCAAATGAAGAACCACGGCTGGTGGAAAATGCCAGCCGCAGATCCATCGTATGACGCTCGCGCTGCAAGAAAGCAGTTTTCTGCTCCATCGTAGAACGTATAACGGTCATAGCAAGTGGGCAGGTGGGACCTGTTGCGTTTCATCTCGTCCACGAGATGATCATGTAAGCATAAATATTCGCTCTTCAGCCACAAGGGCATCGTAGAACGAGGCGAGTTGGCTTGAGAATCTACGTTTACATTGGTGGTCCCATTATCATTCCATGGCACGAACTCCTGATCCATCTCAGGGTCCTCGTCATCTCCACCAGGGCTGCTTGCTGACAGGTCTGACCCATAAGGGTTGTCGACCCATGGGGGCACCCAGCTCTCCCCGTGTGGTGACAAGGTAGCTGAGAGTGGTACGTTGTCAGGCCCACGGTGGCCGTTCTCCACTGAGACGCCAGCAAGAACCCGACCTTCGTCAGGCTGGTTGTATGGGAGTGTGAGAGAGGTGGCTGATACAGGGGATTGTGTGAGGCGTGTGGGAGTGATTCTGCCCTGATCGCACGCGGGGTCATCGACAGGTTGTCCGTCGTCCCTAGTGACGAGATTCAATGTGGAGTCGTCGAAGTTGGAGGGCCGCTCGTCGGTGAGATGGCGCTCAGTGTCGTTCATGTCGATCTGTTCAAACGGGAGAGCATGGTCGCATGCCAACGATTGGTGGCCAGAGATAGTGCTGGTATCAATGTGAGAACAGTGCGCGGGCAGCTCTGCAGAAGGTCAGATAGTTGTACTTGGGAACGAAGTTATGTGAGATACATACCACTAGCCGCAGCGCTTGTTCTGCCGTTAATCACATCCAACGGCCTGGCCGTGATGATTTTTAGCTGCCCTGAAGTAAAGGCGAGCTTGCCTTGCATGAGGGTGCCAGCAGGTGCATCCGAGCGCTCACTCAGTGCTGTGGGTGCAATGTTTGATGGGTCGTCCTCAGCGAGGTGCTGTGTAACTTGAATTGGGACGTCGGAGGATACACTGTGACTAGCTGTGCCACCAGCATGGAGGGTGTCTGGTTGAGTGAGATGTTAACACACAAACGTCGACACGAACACCGGCGAGAGGTTTACCTGAGCTCCCTGAGTTGAGAGAGAGAGCCTGCGATTGAGGCAGAGCTGCAGGTGCAGGCCGGCATTAGTAACCATGTATGGCAGTGCATGTCGCCGGATTCAACATACCAACTTCTGCCAGTGAGCACTTCTTTGGCTGTGGCAGGCGCCCATCTTTGTAAGGTCGGCCGACGTTTTGAGCGCCTGGCTTATTCTTAGAACCTTTGGGACGCCCGCGACCGCGTTTGGCAGGTGGTTCGGACATTGGTGCTGCTGACTCTGAGTGATTTTACTGATTGGCAAGTGGTTGCTGTTGACGTGACGCTTAGGCTGCGTGTTGTGTGGTTGCGTGTGATGTGTGCGCGAGCGCGCGCAAAATCGTTAGTACACTTCGGCTACAGGTAAGAAAGAAAATGAGTGGCCCGCCCGTGGTCCGCTAGGTTAGGTTTTGTACTCCGCTAGGACCTAATGACCTCCAAGTATAGCTGGAGTCCCCTCTAGACCACCCTAGTGAAAGTCGCATGTATTTTTAGGTGAATGCTGTGACCCTTACAGCAGACCGACCAGACTGTCGGGCTCTCCCCAACCTTCGGGATTTGGTAAGCGTTCGGTTCTCTGTGCGTGTTCAATCACGTGAACGCTATGTCACATGACATTGACCATCCCAGGTGCCGTGAACATGAGTCACTTTCTCCTAAGATAGGCGACTCAGTTCTACTTATATTAGTCAGCTTATACATGGACAGCGCTTCAGCGACGTAGTGGGCAATTATTCCATGTAATTGTTTGCAGGAGTAAGGGCATGAAATCCAATTAAATATTTTTAAATATTTACTTAAAAAAAACATTAAACACTCGTAATTTTACGAACCGTCCATTCGCAACACCGCATTGAACGACTAAAATGGACGATCAGCTTCTCTGGTGCTACTGAGATCATCCATCGCAGGTTGTACGTCCGACGCGGGCTCAGGCTCGAGGGTGTCATCTGCGGGCGCCGTCAGGTCCGACGTTTGCGTATTGGGACTCGCCTGCTGAGGCGAACGGGATAGACGGGACGAAACTTCGGGTGTTGACATCGAAAGCAAAGGAGCTGCGACACTGAGGGAGGGACCTGACACCACGGACGAAGTGGACGGTCGTGCAATACCGTGGGAGGGCAGATGAGGACATGGTGGGGATGACAGTGTGCTTGATGCAGCGGAACGCTGAGAGTGAGCGAGCGATGTCGTCGAAGGCCCAGCGTGTGAATTGACACGGGACTGACGATCGTGCGCTGCCAGCGGATCCGAGTCACAGCCGAAGGGATCGGACTCGTCTTCACGTCTTCGGGATTCCTGGAAAATCGCTATTTGTTCAGGAGACAAGACATCCGGCAACGGGGAATCGGGGTCCTGTGGTGAGCATTGTGGTGGCGTACGAGGTAGGTCCTTCCACACGGAAAAAGGTGCCGGTATGGACCTCACGGCTGCAGTTGATGAATGCATGCAGGATGCAGCCTGAGCGACTGACAGAGACAATGAGGGTGTCGACGCTATAGGCTGTGCGTGTGCCGTCGACCTCACAGCACGACTGGACGCCCCTGGTGGATGAACTGGCATCTCTGAAGTATACCTGGGTGGGGTGGCCGTAATGACAGCAGGAGACTGGTTGGAGGCGGGAGTAGAAGAGGGGGTTGACGTCCCCCTGTGGCCTAGATGCGTCGACGATACGGGTCGAGTGCTCGAAGGAGAGGAAGCAGAAGTAGAGGGAGGTTTGTTCCGACGAAACTTCGCGAACAGCCGAGATAGTCTGGTCTGACGTGAGCTCGCAGTTTGCTGCATGTCGTTCTCAACTGGGTTGATATTTGGATCACGTTGGCCGTAACAGATGTACGACCAAAAGTGATAGCACCACCCGTGCTCGATCTCGTGGGGTGGTGGCCCTACCTCCCATGCAAAGATCTGTGGTGGTCTCTTCATTCATCCCCAGTGACTTCGATGGTAGATCAACAGACGTACAAGCTTCGTCCGCGCCTCTGCAATCCTGGCTCTCTCTTGTCTCCGACTTTGTCCGTGTCGATTGCGTGAATTCTGGACGGGACGATCATTCACTATTTAAGACGACACAAGTCGCCTTTCCACGGTACTCACGTCTACGATGGAACCATCTACGTGCTGCTAGATATGTGATTGTTAGATTTTAAAACAGAATGGACAATGAGGGGAGACAACTAAACACCTCGGTCGAATGTCTGTCCTCAGCATCTGTCCCCTCCAATCCATCCTGTGCTTGTGCAGTAGATCTCTCACGACCTCGCATGAAGACGTTGCGCATTCGATCGACCCGACCCCGAACTTGTTGTTTACCACGAGTTACAGAGGCGGCAGGTTGAGTGTTTGGAGTGGGAGTGAACACACGGTCTGTGACACGATTTAGATCGGAATCCTGCCGTTTCCCCTTATTAGTTGCATCCAGCTGCGTCTTTCGACTAGCGTTAGCACGACGGCTCGTGACGGTGAAAAGGCGGTCTCTTACATTTATAGACCCTTCTGCTTGTGCACCGTGGATAGCTTGTTGACGATCTGGCCGGGAGCGCGCCTGCCCAGAGGTAAGTCACGACATCAGCGAGTAACAATAAGCAGTGCCGCGACAAAACACGCCTTGTTTGCTTCATCTTTCGGCTTGCGAGTGAATATGTTACCGAACTTGCGCGCACTCTTCTGCGGAGGTTCGTGTTCTGGAAGTGAAGCCTGTACAGGTTGTATAAGCATATAAGTGAAAACGGAGAGGATGTCACGAACCTGAGGCGAATCGCCAACGAAGAAGCCATTGTACAGTGGGTCGGATATGCTGTCAGCGAGAGGTGCTACTGCGGGGCGCTGAAGGAGGACTGAGAACAAGTTGAAAGTGAACGTGACGGAAGACTAACATCGAGGAAGTCGCATAGGGATGATGACTCGCTGGGACGCCGTTTCGAATCGGAATTTGCTTTGTCAACCTGGATGTGGGTCCGTGAGTTGACAGGACAGTAGAAACGTGGGCACCTACTGCAGCATTCAATGTTGTCGGTGTCTCCTCGAGGAGCGATACTGGGATGATGTCTTTCAGGCTCCAGATGCGAACCTTTGCGGGGTATTTCCCACCGACGAGACGGCTGCCGTCAGGTGAGATGGCCACGGAATTTACGCCGTGGTCATGGTGAAGAGAGGGTCCAATTTGCTGCCACGTAGCCAAGTCCCAAAGACAAACTGTGGAGTCCGACGATGCAGATGCAAAGAACTTGCCATTGGGCGAGACTGCGACGGAGAAAACGTTGGTTGTGGTGCCTGGACTGTTCAGTTGCGCGAGAAGTGAGCCAGTGGACGAATCAAAGATTGTGATGGGAGCGTTCCAACATGCAGCAATGAGTCGCTGGCCATCAGGTGTCCATGCGAGTGAAGTTGCACTCGCCTCGATTGGCGGGATGACCAATTCGCCAGAGTTGCTGTGCCAGATTCGTATGTCCCTCCAGGCACAGCTGGCGATGTGCCTGCCACTCGGTGATACGCGGACCGAGTAAACCGCGTTCGTGTGTCCCGTCAGGTTTGCGAGTCGTTCGCCCGAGCCCGTTGCCGTACTCCATACGATCACAGTTGTATCAACTGATCCACTCACAAGCCTGGCCGAGTCCGGGGAGAAATCTAACGAGCACACTGCACGTGAGTGCCCTTCCAACTCGGCCAGCTTGTTGTGCGTCGTTGCATTCCACAGCGTAATCTTGCTTTCCTCCCTTCCCGTCGCTATCCATTGTCCGTCACTCGAAGCAGCGACCACCCACACCGCATCTCCCTCCTTCATCGCTGTCCCCACCTCACGACCGTCTTCTACCCTCCATGCTCGAACCCTGCCGTCGTCGGAGCCACTGATGACCTGGTTGCCATCGGGCAGAAACACAACCGACTGTATCCAATGGAAATGACCAAGCAGTAGCCGTGGTACTAAGGGAAGCGATGGCGCTGGGAGCCGTCTAACGCGCCGGTATCCATTCCTTACTGTGTCGTAGAGCCGATCCATGTCTATCCGTGATGATTACAGGGGACGACAGGAGGGGATGGCTAGTGAGGATCTTGATGTCACACGGGCCGCACAGCCGCTTTTCCTTGTGCAACTCATGCTTTGGGCGTCACCAGACATTCCACCTAAATCAGTTCATATAACAGCTCGCCATGGGAGGTGTTTGGTCGGTTATCACCAATAATATTTTCCCTGGAGACGTCAAGTACAGCACTAACGACATCCCAGACATGTGTGCCAGTGGTAAAGTCGTGCTAGTCACCGGGGGTACCGCAGGGATCGGCAAAGAGACTGCAAGAGTGAGTCAGATGGCTTGCCATGCTGCGATGTCAACCCACAGCTCATGGTCCCTCGTTCCTGTTGTTGTTATAACGGCGGAGACTCACGTAACTTCACAGGTCCTACTCACAAAGAACGCCAAAATTTGGATTACAGCGCGTGACAAGGCCAAAGGCGAGGCTTCCCTTAGAGAGCTGAAGAGTGACACTGAGAGAGACGCGCATCTACTCCTCATGAACCTCGCGAACCTAAGAGCATCAAAGCAGCTGCCGAGGAATTCCTCAGGTGTGTCTTCTAGTATTACTGCCCATGGGAGCTGATGTCATGAGTAGCCAGGAAACGCAGCTTAACGTTCTCTTTAACAATGCGTAAGTTCCGCGTTATCATCCCCCGTCTGTCGGATGTGACGGGTATGTTATCGCGGCCACGACCAGTGGAGTGATGACACCTCCGATGGATCAGCTCACTGACGACGGATATGACCTTCAATTCGGAACAAACAGATGATATTGCTCGAGATGTCAACACCTCTTCGAATGCTCACTGGTTCGGCGCGCTCAAATTCGAAACGTGCAGGGACGGTCCTGCACGGAGAAAGCAATCGGAGCTTTCGCTGTATGGACAGAGCAAAGTCAGTTAATTTCTCAACTCGTACTGCTGTGTAAGCTATTACATACGTTGGTTCGTCAGGGCAACATCACTTTCTCTGCCGAGCTGCAAAGGCGGTATGAAGATCAAGGCATCGTCTCAACGTCATTGAATCCAGGTCAGTACTGACGCAACCAAATCCGCATGTTGTGTATTCACCACGGAACCACCCAGGAGGAATCAGGACTGAGCTTCAACGGCGTGTCGGATCTTGGGGAGTGCCATCCTGGTACATATTTGCTCGTCATGTTAATTTCACGTCATCGATCATCTCCCATACGTTCTTCCCTGTAGAATTGGATACTATATGGCGCAATCAACCCGCTCTATACAGGGACAGTGCCCGATGGCGCGTCTCTGAATGGGAAGGTAAGCCACGCTCCAGTCAGGCCGACACCGACGTAATATCTTCTATCGTGATCCCGTGGGCACGCGTTGGCAAGCCACGTGCAGACGCACAGGATCCTCTGTTAGGAAAAGAGCTTTGGACTTGGCTGGAGGGCAAGTCGCAGACGTGTGAATCGCAGTCGAGGTAAAGGTCCAATTGATTATGTAGCCTTCAATTGATGCAAGTCGATGATGTCCCCTAACATTAGCTAGAGAGATCCCCGAACACCCAGAATATCTCGTCTATTCTCAGGAAAGCTCGCATTACCGGTGCCAGCGTATTAGATACATCTCGACGTCGTTCTATCGGAATTTCGGAGTGCCCAGAGATACGATGAAATGAAGGACATGGTGCCATGGGAAACTAAGAAAAAGATTTGGGGCAACAGCGCGGTGGTAATCAGGGCACTTACTTGGACGCTACTCCTAGCCCTTGCATATGGATCTGAATCGCACGGTCAGGACTGAGTATAACTGCTGAAGCATCTTGACCCCCCCATCATCTATTGACGCAGTGCTTCAGTGCTCCCTGTTCCAGCAAATAGTGTCGGGTTGTCATCAGGATAATTCATGAAGCCTTCTGCCAGAATCGCCCTATGCTTGATGGGGTACACGCTGAAATTCATCTCGATGACAACGCGATTCCTGCATTTGGGATGGTTCATTTGGATGGTGGAGATGAGTTGCGCCATCGAGTTGTGACTGACTTGCCCATTCTTCTCGGACCTCAATGGCAGCGATCGTCAGAAGACTTTGGCTAAGTGCACGCGACGCAGAAGATTCTTTGGAGTTATATGAAGGGAAACACCCATCGACGAGCCGTGGGCACGTCGGAGGGCAGTACATCTAACACTGTGATCGTGTTTCCAAGCACCTCGCTGGCGATTTTTGCGAACAATAACAGACCACAGACGATCATGCAGCCTTTAATCAGCGATGCATGTATCTCCTGCACTAGTAGAAATTCATGTAACCAGTATGGAGACAAGACGAGACGATGCAGACTCACAAAGACCCGTCCACAGCTATGGTCATGGAATGGTTCCAAATACTGTTCATCTAGTAGTCCGAGTCGTGAATAGCGATCGACGACAATTTGATGGTGGACCACGCCTGACGGAGCAGAGCATCTGATAATATCTCGTAGGCTGATGCCGCGATGTGCAATTCTCCGAATGCACGTTCAGAGGGTTGGTCCATCGTTTTGTGTTCCTTAAATCGGCGGGATTGAGCATTGATCAACAGGAGGGTGGCAGCCAGGATGTACATAAAGAAAGATCTTCCTGCTGAATTCATGAAGTCGCGACATACAACCAGCAACACAACAAAGCTGCAGGCCAGTTCTGGGACAAATAGTTAGGAAGTAATGAGACCATTGATTTGGATGTTCAGGTCTCTGATGCGGAGAGGTCAGGTCCCAGGAAGGGAATAATCAAGGAATGACAATTGGAGCTGTGATTGCGAATATATGTGCAGCTTTGCAGCTTTACTACTACATAGTAGTAGGTGCTGGCCAACGCTGGAGCCATACGCATCTACATAGTTACCACCACCCGCTTTCATCGCCTGCTAACTATAAATTGGAAAACAGAGTCAACTTGAATTCATAATAGAGATGGTTCGTAGCTGCCACTGAATTTGACCATTTCTGTTTCTGCGTGAAGGGTGGCAGGTCTGTCAATAGCTTTATGGTTAGCTACATCAGGTCATTATCGATCAACCTTGTGTCTAGAACCACGATCGAGCGGTTCCGCGTCGTTGCGGGGTTGCGGTATTGCTTTCAAGAATCAACATGTGTCACGATTGATATGAGTATGACCTGCGTCGAGATCTAAGGTAGGCTATTCAAAGCAGCCCCCCGGATAAGTATCCCCCAAAGGCCCAGTCGCACCCGCCTCGTTCTCAACACATACGCAGCATAATCCACTGCGGTGTTCCGCACCTTCGAAGTTCGCTGGCCAGGGTAGTAATACTTTGACATGGCAGAAATATCAGTACCATGCGGTTGTATGTTTGAGATGAGGCACATGATCACTTCTTTTTTAAACTCCGAACCAAGACTACGCGGTTCGCATTCAAGTTGGATGTTACCGCTCAGCAACGTCATCTTATATGCTTCCAGCTAGACGCAACCGTTAGACCGTTTAGGGATGCGGCAGCTTTTCAAGGGCGACCTCCGGAGAATTGGACCTCAACGTTTCTACCAGAAGTATTGGAGCTATGCGTAGGCTGTCCACAGGGACATGATAACGCCTAAAAGGACAGCGCTGGCCGCTCGACACGCTGGACTTGAATCTCCAAGTCATCTCCATTTTCCCAACAAAACTCCAGGAGAAATGCGCCCAAACGGCCTAAATTTTTACATCTAGCGTACACTGGCCCACACTTCTCGAACGCGGCCAGGATCCTGACTTTGTATGCAACTCACTCAGTACTAGTCCCAGTCGACGGGCTTCTTGCGCTGGAGCTGGAGCTATGCCTAAGTTGTCCGTAGTGACATGATAACGCCTAGCTTAAAGGACGGCGCTCGACGGGGATAGACTTGAATCTCCGAGTCGTTTCCATTTTAGAAACAAAAGTCCTGGAGAAACGCAGCCAAACGGTCTAACCTTTCCATCTTCTTGCGCAAGGACACGGGTGCGGGACCTCCAGGTCTTACCTTCTTCTAAATCCGGGCAATTGCGCATACCACCCTCGCCTTTCTGAGAAATCTAAGGCTCCGGACTCTAGGATCTGTATATATATACAAGATCATGGCGACTCCCCAGCATTACACTTTAGATTGTTCATTCACTAGATACATTCCACCTACTAGTAGCCCGTTTAGTCTAAGAGCTCACCATGGGAGGTGTTTGGTCGATTATCACCGATAATCTTTTCCCTGGAGACGCCAAGTACAGCGTCAATGACATCCCTGACATGTCTGGCAAAGTCGTGCTAATCACTGGTGGCACAGCAGGGATCGGGAAAGAGACTGCAAGGGTGAGTCAGATGGCTTGTCATGCTTCGATGCCAACCTACAGCTCAAGACCACGTTCTACGTTGTTGTAACGGCCGAGACTCATGTAACTTCACAGGTCTTACTCACGAAGAACGCCAAAGTTTGGATCACAGCGCGTGACAGTCCAAAGGCGAGGCGACGCTTGGAGAGCTAAAGAGTAACACTGGGAGAGACGCACACCTACTCTGCCATGGACCTCGCGAACCTGAATAGCATCAAAGCAGCTGCTGAGGAATTCCTCAGGTGTGTTTCTCTTTTCACTGCCCGATGGCAAGCTGATGGCATGAGTAGCCAGGAAACACAGCTCAACGTTCTCTTTAACAATGCGTAAGCTCCACGTTATCATCCCGTCTGTCAGGTGTGTTAACGCGCCCACGACAAGTGGAGTGATGGTTCCTCCGTTGGATCAGCTCACTGATGACGGTTATGACCTTCAATTCGGAACAAACGTCCTCGGTCACTTCTACTTCACAAAACTTGTTCTTCCTGTCCTTCTCTCCACCGCGAAATCGGCACCAGATGGTATTGCTCGAGTTGTCAACACCTCTTCGAATGCTCACTGGGCCGGCGCGCTCAAATTCGAAACGTGCAAGGACGGTCCTGCACGAAGAAGGAATCGGAGCTTTCACTGTATGGGCAGAGCAAGACGGTCAGTTAATTCCCGACCCGTGCTGCTGTAATCAGTTATTACATACGTTGGTTCATCAGGGCAACATCATTTTCTCTGCCGAGCTGAAAAGGCGGTATGGAGATCAAGGAATCGTCTCAACGTCATTGAATCCAGGTCAGTACGAAGCAATCAAATCCGCATATTGTGTATTCACCACGGAATCACACAGGAGGAATCAGGACTGAGCTTACCGCGCATGTCGGATCTTTTAAGGCTGTCGTCCTAGTACGTATCTGCTCGTCAGGTTAACATTTTTCATGTCATCTCTCTATACGTTCCTCGCCGTAGAATTCGATGATGTACGACGTCTCATATGGTGCAATCACCCAGCTCTATGCAGGGACAGTGCCCGATGGTGCGTCTCTGAATGGGAAGGTAAGCCACGCACCACCAATGTAGTATTGATTCTTCTATCGTGACCCCGCTCTTTAGTACCTCATTCCGTGGGCACGCATCGGCAAGCCACGTGCAGACACACAGGATCCCCAGTTGGGAAAAGAGCTTTGGACTTGGATGGAAGAGCAAGTCGCAAACGTAGGAAGCACTTCCGTCTGAGATCGATTGTCAGCGTTATACCCCACAGTCCTGTAAATTCACATTGGGTTGAAGGGGTCATACTAGTAGGCATTATTAATCCACGTCAGGAATGAACAAATGTCGTACCCAACAGCGTCTCGACTCTCAAGCTCATATCTCGGGGTCAAGTCTCCCTCCAGCACAATAGCTACGCCCTCAGTGTCGATGCCAATCAGCGAACACTCCAACAGTCGGCTTGGGAACGAGTATGCCAGTACCACACCTCGTCACAGCCGCGTCAGCGCGCCAAGACTCGTTGGTAAATGCTAGCCCTCACTACTGTATGTAGATCATGGCAAATCTTCGGTGATGGCGACCAAAACAATATGGTCTAATCTGGTATTCTACTAATCCCGACCCCAGCCTCCCACACCACCACTTCCATACCACCACTTCATATCGCTTCATCTGCACCACTCATATAACAGTTGCCATCTACTATGGGGCGCTACTTGGGCGATGATCAACGAGATCATCTTCCCCGGCGCCATCAACTACAGCGCAAAAGACATACCAGACATGTTTGGCAAAGTTGTCTTGGTTACTGGTGGCAACCTCAGGGATCGGAAAGAGACTGCTAGGGTGAGCCACATTGCTTCTGGATGCTTCGATGTCGACCAGGGCCTGGCCAAGTCCCGCATTCTTGCCGTTGGATCCAGCTAAGACTCAAGTAACTTTACAGGTTTTGCTCACGAAGAATGCCAAAGTTTGGATTACAGCGCGGGACCAGTCCAAAGGCGAGGCGTCCCTTAGAGAGCTGAAGAGCAACACCGGGAAAGACGCACACCTGCTCCTCATGGACCTTGCGAACCTGAAGAGCATCAAAGCGGCCGCCGAGGAATTTCTCAGGTATGTCTTCTCTTATCACTGCCGCTGGCAAGCTGATGTCACGAGTAGCCAGGAAACGCAGCTTAACGTCCTTTTTAACAATGCGTAAGTTCCCGTCATTCTCTGTCCATCCTCTGTCGGATATATTAACGCGACCACGACAAGTGGAGTGATGCTTCCTCCGATGGATCAGCTCACTGACGAGGGTTATGACCTTCAATTCGGAACAAACGTCCTCGGTCACTTCTACTTCACCAAAACTTGTTCTTCCTGTCCTTCTCTCCACCGCGAAATCGGCACCAGATGGTATAGCTCGAGTTGTAAACATCTCTTCGAGTTCTCACTGGCTCAGCGGGCTCAAATTCGATACGTGGAGGGACGGTCCGGCACGGAGAAAGGAATCGAGGGCTTCACTGTATGGACAGAGCAAGACGGTCAGCTAATTTCCCAAGTCGTGTTAGTGCGCAAATTGATTCATGCCTTGGTCTTACCAGGGTAACGTCGTCTTCTCAGCTGAGCTGAAACGACGCTATGGAGATCGAAGGCATTGTCTCAATTTCATTGAATCCAGGCCAGTAATGAACCAACCAATTCGCATCAAGTCCGTTGACTCACCACCATGATGAATAGGCGGAGTCAAGACTGAGGTTCTGCGGCATACGGGAGCTGTCTTCCAAGCTATGTTTGTACGTAGCTTTCTTGTCTTGCTAACCCTTAGTTAAGGCATATCTAACACGTTTCGTAGAATTTGATACTGTGGGACGTTTCGTATGGTGCAATTACCCAGCTTTATGCGGGGACAGTCCCTGATGCCGCGTCTCTTGAACGGGAAGGTAAGCGTACTCGCCCGATGCTCGAGTCAGGCCGTGTGGTGACATTGATTCTTCCATCGTGACTTCGCTCTCTAGTACCTGATTCCGTGGGCACGCGTTGGAAAGCCACGTTCAGATACACAGGATCCTCAGTTGGGGAAAGAGCTCTGGACTTGGCTGGAGGAGCAGGTCGGGAACGTGTGATGCCGCCTCGCGCAATATCGTGGAGCCCGTGAGATGGATTACCGCGAGTCGATATCATACCTTACTACTACTTACGGGCGCTGTGATTTGTTGTCCGCGCTTTGCACCCGAGTCAGTCCATGTTGAACGATCGAGTACACTACTGTAACTTAGTTCTCACTCCTTGGCTACGTATTGGCAAGGCACGTGCGGGCACAGAGGATCTTCAGTTTGAGGGTGCTAGAATTGGCTGAATGAGCGAATCAATATCATACCTCACCGCCGCGGATCCTGTAATTCATGTTGCATTGACAAACTGCGCAATGCGTAATCACAGCAAACCCGTAAGTACTTACTGAGTGGCTGTCGAGGTCATATGGTAAGCCGGAAAGTGAAGCTGGAGGAAGTGATAGTTCTGTCCACGCTTATCCTGAAATTGCAGAGTCAATTACTCGCGTATCCAACCCGCGTCTGCAAACACAAACACCTAGAAATACAAGATGAAATGCACGTCTTCCTTGTCCACTGTGCACACAACCACCACCACCACCACCATTTCCCAGCAGCTACGACTCGTCGGTCTTCGCCTTCTTCGCCACCGCAATGGTTGGAACGCCCGCCCCCCGTGTGCCAGCGTCAGGACCGCCATCGGGCTCAACAGCCCGTTTGCGCTTCTCTCCCTCTCTGTTCTTCGCTGGAAGCGGCTTTCTGGCCGTCCCTAGCCTTATCCCTATCACCTCCACGCCGTCCACCTCCGCGACCACCTCCTCGACCGCCACGACCGCCGCCACGACCACGACCACGACCACCACGCGATGAGCTGCCTGCCCGCAGGTGTGATCGGGATAGAGCAGATCTGGCTGCGAAGTTGGCGCGGTCAATCTGGAACTGCTTTTCCTCCTCCTCTGTCGGCACTCGAAAGGTCAGTGCTCTGAAGGCGAAACAGTGCCGTTGCGCTCACCGTCTGGGATAGTCCATACGACCGCTTGCGAGTTGACTGTTTTGAGCGTCTCCTTGACGTATGCTACCTCGTCGTCTTTCAGCGTCTTGTCAAACCCGACAAGACCGAAAGTCGTCGCCCTTAGAGAACTGAATGTAGGGAACGCGTGCAAAGCGCTCGCGAAGGGGAGCCTTCGATAAAGAGGTCAGCTGGATAATAGTCCTAAGACTGCACCGACGACAACAAGCTACCTTCATTTCCGTAAAGTTAGCATCTCCGGCACATCCCTCGAATTTCATGGTCGCTCCTTTCACGAAGGGGATATCCTCCGTCTTGACGTATCCAGCCTCCTCCTTCGTCATCCTCGTACACGCGTATCTTGGTGCCCATGAATTCGAGGTATACTTCTGGCTTTTCCTTGGATTTGCCGTTAGCTTTTTTGTATTTGGAGGGGTTCTCCATTTCGGTGAAGGCGTTGAACCCTCTGCGAGTTGAGAGGGTGTCCCTGCGGAGTTCTGCGGCTTTGCCCGTGAGGCCTTTCTCCTTGATTTTCATATCGCAGTAAGCCTCTCTGTCGGAGAGTTAACGTAGGTTTATTGTTGGAGGTGTAGAGCACTTACTTGGACATAATCAACAATTCCTCGTCGTTCCAGGTTGGTTTGGGATCAGCGTTCAAGAAAGCTTCCACTGATGCCATGTCAGCGAATTCGACGAACACAGATCCCTGTGCAAGGAGCATTCATATAGTCCTGTGTACTTGAAATGCAAGATGATCAGACCTTGAACTCCTTCTTCCCATCGACACGACGCATCCTAACGGCATTGACCTGGCCGTATTTTTCGAAAAACTCTTCGAGCTGTTTCTGTAGCCCTGGCACATCCTCTCCGAATCCTTTCTACGCCATACACCTTGATGTCAGCATCCTACTACCCTAGATACACGGAGGTTGAATGAAAAACTTACGGCGTACACGCTTCTCTCAAACTGGTCTTTCGGCTTTTGGACCTCGGTCCGACGACGCACGTTCTCCTCTTTCTCGTCGACTTCTAGATCGGTGCTGGTTTTGAGAGCACGTAGGACGATTTCAGGCCCTTTGGCAGTATACTCTCTCATGCGCTTAAAGGACGAAACGGTTTTGATCGGGACCCAATGTTCGGCGTTTTCGGTATGCAATGTCCACATGAATCTTCGGAGAGGGGGAGGAGGGAGGACCAGTTTGGCTATTCAAAGAAATACGAACAGAGGGCGAGAGAACATACTTGTCATACGGGAGATTCGAGTCCGCAAAGTAGAATTCGACTGGAGAATAAGCATGTTCAGCGTGATTTGACACCACAGGAGAGAGAGAAAGGGGGGGCGAGTGCGATGTCATGACGTACTCTGCCTGCGGATAGCAGCCAGTAATTCCTCGTCTTTCATCTCGACGTCTCCCGATGTTGGCTGTGCCTCCGTAGTGGGTGCGGGGACTTCGGTCGCTGGTACAGTTTCGGATACAGACATGATCGAGTCAATAAATCAAGCGAACGAAAAAAAAAATGAAAGCAAGATGCGAGTCTAAGAAGAGCAGGCGAGATACAGCGAAGACAGATGAGTAGAGATCACTAGACAGTCGACTCAAGACTCGAACCGGGTAAAGGTGAGCTTGTTGCAGCTTGGAGATTGAACTCGACAGGACTGAGTAGTGAGCAAGTACTCCGGTTTGTGTTGGAACTGATATGCGAGCGCTACAGGCTCACGGCATTAGCCGAAAGATAACCAAAATCGGGAATTCATTGTGAAATGCCCGTTATGGAAATCTCATTCTCCACCACTCGACCGTCATCATCAGATCGTGACGAACAACACTGCACGGTTTTCACCACCCCCCGAGTCAGGAACGATGCGACCTTTGGCCACCCAAGTATCTCATTACTTATGATGGCCGCTCTGTGGTGGTTGTCAATGACGGCGATGAGCCTCAACCAAGGAACAGCCCCAGTGTCTCCTTATCCAAGGTGATCCATTCAGTTCGTATCTTCCATCTTTATGGCTATCACACATGTCAGAGTTTGCAAGCTACAGATGAGTATCGAAAAGTCTAACAATCTAAATTATTTCGCTTGACAGTCTAGATTATATTCCTCCAATGAGATCAAACATTCACAGTATCCCGATATAATGCGACTCGGAGGAGCAAAAGTAATCGGACAAGAATATGATGTGGGTAATGCTGGAAGGAATGTGATGTACGTTGATTCCGAGATATTCACACTATATACGAGACCCAATCATCGCGTGAATCACCGCCAGAAGCGCCGAACGCGCATAGGTAGGTGCTGCACACTCACCGCGTGGCTAGATCATGGACGACTATCAGCGTCATGAGCCACGACACAAGGGAAGTCCACGTACAAGTTTCCACACGGAAGAGCAAGCTTCCCGTCCCACTCACACTTGGTTTGCTTTTGCTATGGCTGCTCTTCGTCTTGCTAGGTCCAGCGGCAGCCGCGTTCTTATTCGATGCAGCCTTATTGACGTACGTCTTGTAGAAAGAACTTGATGAACAAGAGTCAGGTAGCTAGAGATGATTAATGCTCCACTGATGCCCGCGGTGGGTGTACCTGCACAGTTCCCCATGTGGGGCAAACTAGTGGGGAACCAGTTATACGCAGCATAGTGATAACCTATGATGGCATGAAACACCAGTCAGACGGGGAAGCGAAGACACTTTGTGCACTGACTGGCAAAGACTGTTGATGCTAGAATAATCACGAATTGGAAAATTTGCATAGTGGTGAGGTGTTTCTTCCACTGCATGATATGACCATGAACGAGCCTGTAAGCCATCTGGAAGTAGAGCATTGCGTACCCATAGTTTAGCTCCGCCAGCCGTGGCAAAGTAGTAGTAGTCTTGAAGATCTATGTGAGGGAGAGGGAGTTCCAAAAGGGTACATGACACCTACACATCAGAACATGGACACCAAGGTTGAGGAAGGCCGCAACCCAGCACTGGGAAACAGGTCTCACTGGTGGGTCTACGTCAGCAAGTCATGCAACACTCACCGTGGTCGCTCTACCATTCAATTGGACAAACGCTAGAACAGCTGTTGCCGCGTGGTGGTACACATGCAGGAACGCTGTCACGGTTAATCCATCAAAAGGGATCGTGCTGCGTGAAAGCAGACACTTACACAGAGGTTTCTTCTTCAAAGCCAAAAAGATAGTATCAAGGAACTCGTAGTACTTAAAGTAATAGTTCAACATTAAGTAGTACTCCAGCCTCTGGAAGCCGGTATTAGCCACGTAAAGCAGGCATTCTGTAGCCAGAGAACACTCACGTCGGTGTAGGCTTCTTGGGCGCACAGCGAGCCGAACGTGCCCACTTTCAGCCAATTCAAGAACACCTCTTCGCCGAGAAGGGTCATGAGGACGAGGCTTCCGGCACTCAATAATAGATTATGTGCTCGGAATAAGGTAGTTAACTTTAGTGGTTCTCTGTCCTTCATGATTTCACGAGTGCCCAATACGACGGCAAGATAGGTTACGGCCATACTGGCAACCACGGGCCATGTCGAGAAGGGGGTCTCGCCTGGGATGTAGGCTTTGAGGGCTGGTGGGACAGCGTTGGTAGGTATGAAGGAAAGTATAGCGTCGGCGAGGTTAGGCATGGCGAATTTGCAACGAAGAGTGCGAAGAGAAGGCAAGTCCTCTAGTGCAATATACTTGTATGTTCTCACGTTGGTGTATGGCAAACGGGAACCCCCAAGAGCCGAACAAGAATTCGAAATACAGGATTTCCGAGAGCATATCGCATAAAACATTGATGCTGATGGCCTCATGAAGTTCGTTATCAAGTATTAGCGGCGTTCGATACCGTGATGGCCTGGTCGATGATGTAAGTGAGAGCTGCCTAATGCAGTATAAGTTGACAAGCTTCTGATGATTTCTCGATCGATCGAGATCTCGGATCTGAGCAGTGGTCTGTCTGATCCGCATCACGTTTTTGTCTTTCTCCCTTTTTTGTGTAACCAATCGCTATGATCCTCTGCAGATCTGGGTGTCTTTACCATTTCGCTTCTTCCACGCAAGCCGCCGCGTCGGTAGCCCCAGCCAAGCCAAGCCAAGCCAATCCAATGGAAGTTGTCGACGTCGAAAGTAATCTCACAGAGAATCGTGTCACTGTGCGTCGCATGCCAGTGTATTAGTTATCGGATTTTCTGACAAACCTGATGCTTAGTCGGAACAAGTCTAATGTATTACTCGGACATTCAACGGACATTCATCATTTTCGTAAGTATCTCGCTTCTTTTTGACTAGTACTACTATGGCTCTTTCAGAAGGTGAACTGGCCTCCGTGCCAGCTCGTCGTACTACTAGTTGTCAGAGCGGAATCAATTCCATTATGTCCCGTTCTTTCTTCCCAAACCTAAACTGACGGCGTTTGAGCATTCAAGGAGTTGTACCGAATGGAACACGACACTGGTGACTCATCGAATGTCGACTGCATCTGATGCCTGTATTACAAGTTTGGATTGTCTCCACGCGAAAACTTCCTATGTGCCACCCGTGTTCTGATGGGCTTAGACTAACTTTGCCCTTCGATAATGCTATCAGTCACCTTGCCAGTGCTACATTATCAATGCTGATTCTCTCACCGCAGGGCATTGGAGGAGACTGCCGCCAGGCGTTCGTGGTCTTCAGTCCCTCCTTACGACTCCCAACGAGAAAGCCTGACCGAAGGTCCTTGAGTCACCCGCGGCGTCGTTATCAGCAATCACCAAACTGTCGGTATTGCACCGAGGTTCCATTGGGCAGGTGATCTTGCCAGCGGGTCCTTATTTGGGTATGATATCATCACATTTAGCTCACTGGAGACCTCCTTGAGTGACGGAGTACTAAGTACTCTGATCGCCCTCGGTCCGTAATGGGGAAACTCCTGCTCTCCAACTACAATCATGGGTTTCGAGCGCATCGAAAGTGGTTTGCCCAAGAAATCGAAAGTTACGCCACTGTCGCAAGGTCTTATTGGATGATCGAGCCCGAAGCTCGATCATATTTATGACGCGCGTTGGATGACACCATAGGGGTTCAAGAACACACTCACAAGTAAGCTCCATTCCCCTTGGGGCCCCCCACGACCGCTGCACTTGAATCACGTTTCAATTTAGGCATGCGGCACTATTCGTCTCGCCCCGATCTAACGCTTTGCATCTAGCGTTAATACACGCTACTAGGACTGTACTTGAGCTATACCTTTTACGCAGGTCAGTTTACAATTCATCGAAAGCAGCACGCCTCCAGCATCCTAGTGAAGGTTCTTCGAAGATTCCTCGACACCCCCGCGAGTCGTTCTTATGATCCCGAAATTCAACGCGGCACGGAACCGGGACACTCGTAGCTGTAGCGTCAGTGGTCACTTATCCGAGTCACATCGAGCATATGTAATGAAACCTTCAAGCCTCGCGCGACAGTTTGTTCGGTCCCAGAAACCCTTAAGTTGTATTGCTTCCAGCCGGAAAACTGCTGCTTCAACCCCATTTTTTGTTCGATCTTTGGGGCAAGAAACTTCGACCGTTACGCCGCCATCAGTGATACCATACTATCTAAGGAGCCCTGGTCTCCTCTGCACCTATCTCTACACAGGGCGTTGGTGGTTGTTGCCGCCAGGCGTTCGCGCCTCTTCCAGGCCAATTCTGTTGCTTGCGCTTTCTATCTCGCGACGACGCTTCACCCGCGCATTATGAAGAAAGCCCAAGAAGAACTGGACTCAGTTATCGGTACAAGCTGACTGTAGACCTGCCGTCATTATCATGCACGGAAACTTTCTTTACAGAACTCTACGCTGGTACGGTCCCATGAGTTCGATTTATCCTCCTCTCTATGCGTAAGCCTCATTCCGACAGTTCGGTTTAGCTATAAGATAACTATATACGAGAGCGAGTGATAACTACATGAATACTTGAGTCCTGAATGCTTGTGTGTTCTCTTCGACGTCTGGTAAGTGTTATGGTTCAGTGATGCGTCCTGACCTTCCGGCATTAGGGCTATTATCCTTCTGGATGACCAATCCTCTAGAGTTGGGACCAGAGCATTTCTCATGGGATAACCTGGAACATCATTCCCGGAACGCATACTTCGGTTTTGAACGATGGTAAGATGTGTCCAGGTACATAAACGGTGCAACCAGCCCAGCCAAAAGCTGACACCGCCATCGGCACCTGCAGACCATTTCCTCGGATTCTCATCCATCTGGCTCATTAAGTCCTTGCTGACGTTTGACATTTCGAAATGTGTCGAGAACGGAGTCAAGAGCACGCCGGAATTCAATATCGCCTGAGTTGTATTCATGATTCTTCTACGTACCGGTGCCCTTGCTGACACGCCCAAAAGCCACAAGGCACCTTTCGATGAAGTCCGATCCAGCACAGACAGACATGAGAAAGGATGCTTATATTGGACAGTTCTGTACATCTTGATTCTTGACCCGTGAGCCGAGCTGTAAACACCCGTGGCTTGATAAGATCAATCATAATATGATGCTGATGCCAGGTCTTCGCTAGAAGCCACGCCAGGGATATCGAATCAGAAGTTGAGCTGTATGAAATTTTATACTGTATGCTCAAATTTTGTGCAAGTTATTTGATTGTAAAACGTAAATGTATGTAATCAGCGCGCACTCGTCTTGTGATGATCATGGTGGCTGCTCAGCCTGTCAAAGACTGTCGAGCGAAACCGAATAAGGCTCCTTCACTCGGGATTTGTGTCGACTACTCGGGAGTGATATTGCACATTGACATAACTCCCACTTACAGTAAGGTTATTACTAGTAGATGTTTCGGTAGTAGTATAATGGACATAGTCACTACTGTACATGCGCGCCCCGAACTGGTTGACCCGAACTTTCAGACGAACTGATCGAAGATGCGGAACTATTACAGTAGCTGTCAGACATCCCCAAGTGGCATTCCTTCTACCCGGAAAAACTCCTGGTTGTCCATCTCATTTTCTGTCTGGCGACGTTGACCTTGGGACGATGATTTTGACGCCGCTGTATCTCTATCTTATCAGTGGTGTTGGTTCGGGGGGTCTAGTCTTCTTCGTCTGGCTCTACACCAGGAATTGGAGGCGTCTGCCACCAGGCTTTCGTGGTATTCTTTGCTTCCTTGAGATACCAAAGGAGAAACCCTGGTTGAAGATGCTTGAGTTCAACCGTCGGTTTGGTCAGCAATCCAGGAAGCACAACCTATCACTGTTGTACTGAGATTCTGTTGAACAGGTGATCTTGCTTGCGGGTCTGCGTTCGGGTACTACGTCATTTGCATCGGCTCAGCCAAAATCGCGGAAGACCTCCTGGAGAAACGTAGTACTAACTACTCTGATCGCCCTCGGTCCGTTATGTGCGGTGAGCTTTCAGGGTGGGGTAAGATCATGCTGCTCTCCAACTACAATGATTGGTTTCGAGCGCATCGCAAGTGGTTTGCCCAAGAAATCGGAAGTTACGCCACGGTAACAAAGTTGCATTGGATGATCGAGCTCGAAACTCGTCGATATTTGCGATCCATACTGGAAGACCCAGCAAGGGCTCAAGCACACGTCCGCAAGTAAGCGCTATCCATATCTTCTTCCCCTAACAGCACCCAATGCCACCCTGTAGGAATCTCACATCCATTATTCTCCGCCTCTCCCATGGCTACGTGACCCAAGAAGGAAACGATCCTCTTGTCGAATTGGCCCACATAGCAAACTCACAGCTATCAACTGCGACCTTCCCAGGAGCATACTATGTCGATTTATTTCCCTTAAGTAAGCCGACTTGTACCCCCATGTGGTCCAAGTGACGTTGAGACCCTATAGTGAAATACATCCCATCCTGGTTACCCTTTGCTGGCTTTCGGAGGAAGGCTAAACAATACGCTGCTGTCTTGCATGACATGGTGGAAATACCTCATAGTTATGTGAAGGCTCAATTGGTGAGTGACATTCTTGTCGGTCGTTCATCCCGCCTAGAGTGAAATTTCCCGTAAGGCCACTGGCACAGCACTGCGGTCCCTTGCTTCTCGTATCTTGAGCCGGCCGGACCTCACAGATGAACTGGAGGACAGCGTAAAATGGGCCACAGCAACGATGTATCAAGGTAGACTTAACCTCACTATCTACAGCAGCATTCTCTGATCACGCGACCATAGGTGGCGCAGACACGGTAAGGGACAACTTCAGTTCGCATGATGACCATGGATAGAAGCTTCTTCCAGGCCAACTCTGTCGCTTATGCTTTCTATCTTGCGATGACGCTCCACCCGCGCGTTATGAAGAAAGCTCAGGAAGAACTAGACTCAGTCGTCGGTACAAGCCGGCTACCAACATTCGCTGACCGGCCGTTGTTACCGTACATGGAAGCCTTATTCACAGAACTCTTGCGATGGCATACCCCCGGTCCTATGAGTCCGATTTGTCCTCTCTATGCGTAAGCCCCGCACTGACTGTTCGGCTTTAGCTATACGGTATACGAGAGAGGACGACGAGTACAACGGATATTTGATTCCTGCAGGTTCCTATGTTTTCGTCAATATCTGGTAATTGCTCATCGCTCAGTAATCGGATCTTTGGCATGATGTTCTTCCTGGATTAGGGCCATTCTTCGTGATGAACGGACATATACTAATCCGCTAGAGTTCAGACCCGAGCGATTCTTGGGGGATCACCCGGAACCTCATCCCGGGAATGTATGCTTCGGGTTGGGACGACGGTAAGCCATCTCCCGGCTTCCTGCCAAACTAATGACCATTCATCCTGAAAATCTAGGCGATGCCCAGGTAAACGGTATAGCTAAGTTCAACGACGGAACTTTATCTGACACGTACCTCGTGCAGGCTATTTCCTCGGACACTCGTCTGTCTGGCTCATGTGTGCACAAGTCCTTGCTGCCTTTGACATTTCGAAGTCTGTCGAGAACGGAGTGGAGATAACGCCGGAATACAATCTCGTCGGAGAAACAATCGTGTCCGTGCTCGTTCTTTGATGTACTTGCTGGCGTTCCTTGCTGACGCGCTCAATAGTCACCAGGCGCCTTTCAAATGTTCGATCAAGCCTAGATCATCGGAGGCTGAAGAACTCATTCGTAGAGAGGCTACTTCGTCGGAGTAGAATCGTAGACAGCAGGATCGATGCGAAGAACCCGGAATCTCGGAGATTGAGTTGCGTATGGCTGGACAATTTAGGTAGTTTCTGGACTTGGAACGTTTGAACGGTCATAAGATACTTTTACCAACCATCATATCAATTTTGATCAGGGTAATGTCAAAGAATGGGGTTGTTATTCTGTTACAATCATTGAACACATTCCTGATCATTGTCTCAAGTACTCCCGCGATGCTTGACATTGCTTCTTCGCGTTCATAAGCCCGTTCATTGGTACAATTGATACTACATACAGATATTTAAGAATTGAGATTCAGAAGTGATTGTCGTCTAAGAATTGGCCAGGGATCCGAGGGATACTGCCGCCAAAGTGGCTGGAGTCAAAACAGCTCAAAGCGATAAGTTGGGATATCCGTGCCTTGCACGCTTGGTGTAGCGTATAACGCGCAGATGCTGACTAGGAGGAATGACTCTCTCTTCTGAGCCATGAGCCGCACCTCCAAGCAAGATTCCCACTCTCTTCATCGCAAGCAACTGCACCGAACGTCAGAAAAGCAGAGTAGCGATACGATGGGACGTACGTTGTGTGCAGCATTGCTGTGGTCGTAAAGCCCTCCGAAGAACGCAGGAGTCGCGTCCTTCCCTATGTTCATCTTCAGAAGCTGAGGCCCGCCAGGATGCTTGTCGAAGAAGTCGCTTATGTCGTGGATGTATCCTGCGATACAAATCAACGCGCGAGATTCCGCCTGCCGTTGGTCTGAAAAAGACAATCAGAGACAGTGTAGAAAGCCACATGGAACGACAACGCTTACAATCCTCCCAGGTGATGACTGGCAGGTCGGATTTCTCAGCAGGCCAGGAAAGCGCATCTTGTTTCTGGCGCAGATTCCTGAGCTGGATGGTCAACTCACCCTTCTGCACTTCATTATCGGAGAAAGTCTATTGAAGACAAGCGCTTCAGTGCCAGAACGCGCTTCACGGAGATCAAGTTCAAATGACCTTAAGATGTGTCGCAAGGCCAAGCTTCTCGCACGTCCAAAGGAACCACTTGGTCGGATCGTATTGATACCACTTGTAGCCGTTGCTGGTAATCCATAGGGAATTGGTGGTGGAAGTTGTGGTATCCCTCTCCCATTGTGATGACTGCGGTAACCGCACAATCTTTAGGAGTGAGCTTGTCATCATATGGCCGGTCTCCGAGCCAGTGACACAGCGAGTTGACGCAGAATGTAGACTGTAAAATCGTCAGATATCGCCTGCATATGTCAGCCATAACAGGGGTACCAACATGTTGTACAACCGCCAGCCGAAGCAGACCTGCCCACACAAACCCCCCACGCCAATCGCCCCATCCGTAACCGGCCACAGTCGTGAGGACAACGATGCTCATGATGAAGGCAAGGAGGAGATAGTACTTGTGCTGCCATTTAACGACCAGGTTTGACTTCAAGTCGCTGACATCAGCGGGACCCGGCTTGCGCCTAGGCTTGAAAATCATCCATCCGATGTGAGAGTAGAGAAGGCCCTTGTGGGCGTCGTACGGATCGAGGTCGGTGTCAGTGTAGCGATGGTGGGCGCGGTGACCGCGAGCCCACCAAGCAATCGAACCTTCAACGGCGGCACCAAGAATAGCAAGAATATATTCGAGCGTCTTCGTTGCCTTATACGCACGATGGGTCCACAGACGATGATATCCAGCGGTTACCCCTTAGGCAAACTCCGTGGTTACTGTGAGCGCTTCATGTTCCCTGACAAACGGACGCACCAAGGCAGGAAAGCTGAGCATATACGACAAACCATATGGCAGTCTCTCGCCGCAATGGGGTGGACAATGCGCCAATGAAGCCAACCGTGGGTAGGACGCATAAGATAAAGACGTGCAACCAATGTAGCTCCTTATACCAGTTACTCCACGTAATCGGTGGAAGGGCTTCCTGGTACTTGAGAATATAAGATACATAGTTGTCGGGAAGTGCCTCAGTAGGAATCCGTTCGGGGTTATCCAGGAAAGTAGGATTGACAGGCACGTCTGACTGGAGCACCATCAGAGAAAACAAGCGTAGTGACTGAGGCTATGGCCTAAGATGATTGGGGGGGGCAACGGGGAATAGGCACGGTCAATCTACATGATTCTTATGACGGTCAGTACCCGCCTATACCATAACCGGCTGAACTAGTCACCGCACCTAACGGATTGAGTACATTCATACCTCATTGAATGCCCCTAACTAGGCCTGGCTTCTAGTCGTGGAAGTCACTGGAACGTTGAGACCCTACCCTGCGGCCAACAACAGACCGCCATGCCAATCCGGACACGGCAGCAGGAGATACACTGCACTTATAGAATAGCCCATATGACATACTAATGTCGCTGCTGTGATCCAGAAGCATCGGTTGAATGTCTTCATTCATGCACCAAAAACGGATGAGATTCTCCACGCAGACACAAACCTCGCCTGTTGGGAGTTGCACTGCGGTCCTTGCCTGACTCACCTTTGAGAAATAGCTCCTCCAAGTCCAAAGTTTAAGGTTAGACTCCGAGTCGTTGAAGAGTGGCGGTCGTTACTACAATGTCGCTTGGGAGGCATTGCGGGGCAACACGCAGCGTGAATCAAGTGAGGACTAGCAGCATCGATACTAAGCAGGAGGCCAACCAAATACTGGTAGGTGATGACGAGAAGAATGGAAGAAGGGTACTGCACTACAGTACTTCAAGTTAAGGTCGACTAAAGTTTATGTAAGCTACGCGAGCTAACTTCATACTAGGTTGATAACGATTCGACTCTTTGGTTTTGTCTAGGAAGACTGGCTAGCTCACTGGCCCTGCAGTAAGGTTTAAACCTACCCAGCAGCGTGAACGAGCCTATCAGATTATTATGCACACACCTAGCAGTACCCGCCACATCAGGCACTTCACGCTTCATACTGCACACTAAGTACTGTCGGACATCTTATGTTTCAAAGTTCGAATACCGTCAAACCCAGTCCAATTCATGCAGCATCCATCGTCATTCTTGCGTCATTGAACTGAGCTATATCGTTTGCCCAGTCATCGCCTGGATATGGGATTGGTGTGATTAGCACGTTGTCAGGAGGGTCCTATCGTGGTCTGAAACCAAAGCATGCATTCTCGGGATGAGGTTCAAGGTGTTCGTTTTCCATAAGACAAGCTGCACTCTGAACGCTAGGGGATTCGTATACTGTATGTCTGTTCATCATGAAGGATAATCGATAACCCTGCATCCCGGAAGAACACTATGCACTGGCAGACACGAAGCACTGAGCGATTGGCAGTCGTAGTACGCCGGCGGGCTGATCACCAACCGATTTTGCTACAGTCACGCAGCTTAAGCAAACCACTTTCGATGTGCTCGAAACCAACCATTGAGTTTGAGAGTAACAAGAGTTTGCCCCCATCCTGTGAGTTCACAGCTCATGCTAATTATAACGGACTGGGGGCGATCAGAGTACTACGTTTCTCAAGGAGGTCAGCCAGACAGAAAATGAGATGGACAGCCTGGAGTTCTTCCGGGTAGAAGGAATGCAATTTGAGGGTATCATCGATACATAGCTGATGTAATAGTTCCCGCCTTGAATTGTGTCTCAAAGTTCAGGCCCACTGGTTCGGTGCGAGAGAGCTCGAATTGCACTAGTATCAACCTCGGCCGGACAGGAAATGAGATGAACAGTTTCTTCGGGTGGAAGCAGTGCATCTTGTGTGTTTACGAGAGACCGAACAAACTGTCTCAGAGTCTGAGAATCACCAGCAACTGTTCTTTTCCGAGGGGGGGGGGTAAGAGACTGCGTCAAAGAGTCTCGAGTTCAGTCTCTCTTGCTGCGGAAAGTATCGTAAACGTTATATTCTTTGAACTGCGGCCGACCCAGTTGACATCCTGACTCTGAACCAACGATCACAAGGAAGGTGCCGTAATGAAATACTATACAAACAGTGATGCAGCAGACCTCCGGAGTGTCGTAAATAGTAGATGGGAAGCATATTCGACACCTCCCTCGGTTTGATTACACCACAGATGTTTAAACATTGAGGGAAATTTTCAGAAACTGGGCTAGTATTGGTACATTGTAATCAAAAGGTATGCATGAGAAAATCGCCATGAGTGGCTGCAGCGGCTCAAAGCGATAATTCCGGATGTCCGTTCCTTGCAAGCTCGGTGTAGCGAGTAATGCGCAGATGTTGACTAGGGGGGATAACTTTCTCGTCCAAGCCATGTGGCGCCCCACCAAGCAAGATTCCCACTCTCTTCATGGCGAGTAGCTGCACCGGACGTCAGCAAGGCAGAGCAGTGACACGACGGGACGTACGTTGTGTGCAGCATTACTATGGTCATACAGCCCTCCGAAGAACGCAGGAGTCGCGTCCTTCCCAATGTTTTTCTTCAGAAGCTGAGGCCCACCAGGATGTTTATCGAAGAAGTCGCTTATGTCGTGGATGTATCCTGCGATACAAATCAACGCGCGAGATTCTGCCTGCCGTTGATCTAAAGAAAGACGATCAGAGACAGTGTAGAAGGGCCCGTGGAATGGCAAAGGCTTACAATCCTCCCAGGTGATGACTGGCAAATCGAATTTCTCAGCAGGCCAGGAAAGCGCATCTTGCTTCTGGCGCAGATTCCTGAGCTGGATAGTTAACTCGCCCTTTTGCACTTCGTTATCGGAGAAGGTCTGTTGGGGACAAGCGCATCAGTGCCAGAAAGTGCTTCACGGAGACCATGCCCAAATGACCTTAAGATGTGTCGCAAGGCCAAGCTTCTCACACGTCCAAATGAACCACTTGGACGGATCGTAATGATGCCACTTGTGGCCATTGCGGTAATCCATAGGAAATTGATGGTGGAAGTTGTGATATCCCTCTCCCATTGTGATGACGGCGGTAAGCACGCAATCTTTGGGTGTGAGCTTGTCGTCATATGGCTGGTCACCAACCCAATGACAGAGCGAGTTGACGCAGAACGTAGACTGAGAAATAGTCAGTGTCAACTGGATACGCCATCAACGAAAAACTACTGACGTGTTGTACGAATACAAGTCGAAGCAGACCTGCCCACACGAACCCCCCACGCCAATCGCCCCAGCCATAGCCGGCCACAGTCGTGGGGACAACGATGGCCATCATGAAAGCGAGAAGGAGATAATACTTGTGCTGCCATTTAACGACTGGATTTGACCTCAAGTCGCTGACATCGGCGGGACCTGGCTTGCGCCTGGGCTTGAAAATCATCCATCCGATATGAGAGTAGAGAAGGCCTTTGTGGCATTGTAGGGGTCGAGGTCTGTGTCGGTGTAGCGATGGTGGGCGCGGTGACCGCGAGCCCACCAAGCAATTGACCCTTCAACAACACCGACACCAAGAATAGCTAGAATATATTCGAGCGTCTTCGTTGCATTATACGCGCGATGGGTCCATAAACGGTGGTACCCGGCGGTCAACCCTTCGGCGGTCAATACTTTCAGGTCAGCGTGAGCGCTTCATGATCCCGAAAATAACGCACCGATACCGGTGAGGTGAGAGTACCCGAAAAACCATATAGCGGTCTTTAGCGTCAGAGGGGTGGACCATGCGCCAATGACGCCAAGCGTAGGTGGAACACACAAGATGAAGACGTGCAGCCAATGCAGCTCCTTATACCAGTTACTCCACGTAATCGGTGGAAGGGCTTCCTGGTGCTTGAGAGTATAAAATACATAGTTGTCGGGGACTGCCTCAGTAGGAATCCGCTCGGGGTCATCCAGGAAAGTAGGATTAACGGGCAGGTCTGACAGAAGCACCATCAGAGACAACAAGCGTAGTGACTGAGGCTATAGCCCAAGATTGTAACGATAGTTGAGAGGGGGAACGAGAAATAAATACGGTCAACTTACATGATTCTCATCATGGTCAATACCCACCTATACCATACCCGGCCGAAGTTACCGCGCCTAACGGATTGAGTACACTCCGAGTCATACCTCATTGAATGCCACTAACTAGCCCTCACTTCTAGTCGCGGAAGTCACTGGAACGTCGAGACCATACCCTGCGGCCAACAACTGACCGCCATGCAAATCCGGACACGGCAGCAGGAGACATACTGCACTTATAGAATAGCCCATATGACATACTTTTAATGTCCGTGCTGTGATCCAGAAGCATCGGTTGAATGTCTTCATTCATGCACCAAAAACGGATGAGATTCACCACGCAGATGCAAACCTCGCCCGTTGGAAGTTGCACTGCGGTCCTTGCCTGACCCACCTTTGAGAAATAGCTCCTCCAAGTTCAAACTTTAAGGTTAGACTCCGAGTCGTTGAAGAGTGGCGGTCGTTACTACAATGTCGCTTGGGAGGCATTGCGGGGCAACACGCAGCGTGAACCAAGTGAGGATTAGCCTAGTAGCAGCCATCGATACTAAGCAGGAAAAAAACAAGGCCAACCAAATACTGGTAGGTGATGACGAGAAGAATGGGTAAGTTAAGATCGACTAAAGTTTATGTAAGCTCCGCGAGCTAACTTCATAGTTGATAACGATTATCTTTACTTCGACTCTTTGGTTTTGTCCTGGGAAAAGACTGGCTAACTCACTGGCCCCGCAGTAAAGGTTTAATATCACACCCAGCAACGTGAACGAGCCTGATTATTGTGCCAACCCTAGCAGTACCACCATATCAGGCACTTCACGCTTCATACTGCACAGTGCACACTCAGTACTGTCGGACCATCTTATGTTTCAAAGTTCGAACATCGTCAAACCTAGGCCAATTCATGCAGCATCAATCATCGGCCATAGCATAGGGGGCAATCCATGGTTGAAGATCTACAAACCCGTCTGAGATAAGTACCCTTCTACCTACGATCCTGCTGCGACGAGGAAGCCATTTCACTGGTGAGAGCTTCAGCCTTGGTTGAAGATTTGAAAGTGCTCGAGGTGGCTT